>JAODAL010001951.1:0-210885 GCA_025379985.1 Phyllomedusa bahiana
GTGGGATGGCTGGGACTTGCTGTTATATATATGAAGAGTAAGTGCTGTTTCTATCGACAAATGATGAGCAAAGTAGAGGCACTCATGAGGGAACATCCAAAGAAGCAAGGCAGGCTCGGATATACAGCGCTCATTGAAAGATGGTGGATAAATTGAATAGTAATGAAGAGGGGACAGAATCGCTGCTTTTCCTAAAGAATATCCCATTGAAAGCCTTTGGCAGCCGAGAGCACAAAGTGTCCATTTACTGCCATGAGTAATCTAGGATTGCGTAATCCCAGCATGACAGACAGCGAGAATCCAAGTCCATGTTTATCAATAACAGGCAGCCCCCCGGTTTCAAGGGGATAGGGACTGAGGTTTTTTTCTTTAAGCTGAATTTGAAAAAATGGCCCGAACGGTACATTATTTAAAATTTAAATCCAGCCAAAAAAAGGTTTTTTGTTTGTTTTAGTAGTGCAGGGAAGGGTTTTTTTTACATTTATTTTGCTATCTCTGCTCCCAAGATTTTCCCCTCATTTTCACCTATTGTTGCGTGGCGCTGGAATTGTCGTTCCCCCACTACTATTGTGTGGAACAAAAGGCCAGCATTCCCCATAGGTCTCCGTTTGAAAAATAGGGGACAGATTTAAGTGGAAAAAGGGGTTAGACGATGACTGCCTGTACCCTCTTTTGGGATTAATTTTTTTACAAATTTTTACAGCCCTTTCTTTTTTACAGGGAAAATGTCCTTTCATTTTTTTCCCTTTCACTATATTTTTTTTCGATATGTTTACGCGTTAGTTGTCCCGAAATAAACTGAATTGTTAGAATTAGAGTATTCCCCCGCTCTCCATGGCTTCGGTCTCCAGCATTTCACAGCTACGTCACCATCAATGTTGTAAAAAACCTCATCCGTCGTTTCGTTTCACAGATGCCCCCAAATTCCCATTCAAAAAAACCGGGGTACAACCCTCCCTTTTTACTCGGCACTTTAGTTGGTGCGGTAAAAGCCACATCCCATTACTTCCCCGCTTTCATTTTTTTTTAAAGCCTTGTTTTATTATATGTACTATTTTTACTGCCTGTTTTTTCCCTGTTTCGTTATCCCCCACCTTTTGTGGAAAATAACCCCCGTGGTATCGGGTTCCCTGTATATGGCTAGGTTCACATATTGGGGCTCATTTCTCAAAACCTACTAACAGTATGTTCACACACAAATTTCGGCGCGCACCTGGGTTTCCCAATACACCTTCTTTGGGAAAGAAAACCTAGCCAGTATTTCAAAGTGATACGGCCCGGCCTCCAATTTCTTTTTTTTTCCCCCCGATGCTAAATCACCAAAAAATAGTGACATGTATGTGCAAAATGTATCGAGGGGAAAAAACATTGAGTCTATGTTTTACTACTTTACGGGTGTTCTTGGGCACAAGCCAATTATGGCCAAAGTACACCCCGCAAAAACACGTGTAAGAACCAAAAACCACTTTTTGCACCCACAACCAATCAGAGGCCCGCTTTAATTTTTTCTTTAATGCTCTGGAAAACACGAAATCTGAGCTCTGATTGGTTAAACAAAGATAGTTTCACACCTAGACGGTTTTGATTAATGAGGCCCATTATTCTGTATTTTTCAGCTACTATTTTACTTTCAGATATCACAGTGTGTAAATAAGGACTATAAGACCATGTTCAGACGGCTTATTCAAGCCGTAATTGCGAGCCGGATTGCGCTCGCAATTACGGCTTGAATAAGGGGCGGGACAGAGCGGGGCCGGAGCGCGGCGGGGGAGCCGCTCCCCGGCCCCATAGACTTGCATTATCCACGGCGCGTATTGCGCCTGGATAATGAGCAGGTGACTTTCTCTCCGCCCGGCGGATTCGCCGTGTGGGGAGGAGCGACGGAATCCACTGTTCTCTGAGAACTGTGGATTACCGTAGTTACTGCGATGGATTGGCGCCGTACTGCAGCGCAAATCCGGCGCGCAGTACGGCTCCAATCCGCGGCGAAATAAGCCGTGTGAACACTGCCTAAAAATCTCTCACGATTTTGTGTGGCAGCCTTCATCTGAAAAATGGTAGAATGTGTATACAGAATATCAAGACTACTTGCAAAGTTGCTTCATTTATTTTTATTGCAGTGGCACTAACCCCCCCCCCCCCCCAAAAAAAAAAACAACAACCCACGGACATATGATTTGAGAGAGGGCTTCCCCCTTTATGAGCCATCATGTAATAATACATTCCCAACATGGCTGGCCCTGGCAAAAGCAGCTGCAGTGCCAGGTTTGGGACTTAAAGATGTTGCATATTGATGTGATATGCATCAAAGTGTGATAGGTTCGGGTCCCAATGGTGTCGGCTCAGAATAGTGAGCCGGTCATGCTTGTGCCCTATTCTCCATTCTGTTCTATGGGAGTTCCCAGTTCAGGCAGCGCTGTGTTCTCTCCATTCTGTTCTATGGGAGTTCCCCATACAGGGGAGCGCTGTGCTCTCTCCATTCTGTTCTATGGGAGTTCCCAGTACAGGGGAGCGCTGTGTTCTCTCCATTCTGTTCTATGGAAGTTCCCAGTACAGGGGAGCGCTGTGTTCTCTCCATTCTGTTCTATGGGAGTTCCCAGTACAGGGGAGCGCTGTGTTCTCCATTCTGTTCTATGGGAGTTCCCAGTACAGGTGAGCGCTGTGCTCTCTCCATTCTGTTCTATGGGAGTTCCCAGTACAGGTGAGCGCTGTGTTCTCTACAATCTGTTATATGGTAGTTCCCAGTACAGGTGAGCGCTGTGCTCTCTCCATTCTGTTCTATGGGAGTTCCCAGTACAGGGGAGCGCTGTGCTCTCTCCATTCTGTTCTATGGGAGTTCCCAGTACAGGGGAGCGCTGTGTTCTCCATTCTGTTCTATGGGAGTTCCCAGTACAGGGGAGCGCTGTGTTCTCTCCATTCTGTTCTATGGGAGTTTCCAGTACAAGGTAGCACTATGTTCTCCATTCTGTTCTATGGGAGTTCCCAGTACAGGGGAGCGCTGTGTTCTCCATTCTGTTCTATGGGAGTTCCCAGTACAGGGGAGCACTATGTTCTCCATTCTGTTCTATGGGAGTTCCCAGTACAAGGGAGAGGAATGCTCGGTTATACTCAGAACTCCCATAAAACAGAATGGAGAGTTGGACCGGCTCTCCACTCTGAACTTAGATTTTCAGGAGCCTGTTACCGAGATAGGCGTGGGTCCCAGTAGTGGGACTCACGCCAACCATACTTTGATTTTCAGGTTCACAAATCAGATTTTTCCATGTTGCAAAATCCCCATATTAAATCTGCACAATTCCGTGCAGATTTAAGACACAGACTTTAAAATATAGACACGAATTTGGCCGCGTTTTTCTTACCCAGATTAGCCCCATTTCAATAGAGCTAACGTACACTGAATGTCAGCAGATTCCTCATCCAAGAAGTGAGGTCAATTCTTTTCTTCTGCATTGCACATTTGAAATCCACAGTGGAAAAAAAATCTGTATCATAGATCACTATGAGAACTGTGGTGTGGATTCCCCAGACAGGTGAGAAGGAAGCGGATTTCACATGGATTTAGAAAAGGAATCTTATAGGGAAGCGATGTCACAATCCGTTGTGTGAACATATCCTTAAAGAGCTGTCTTTCTAGGACAAATGAACATATGAATGTCTTATGTCTCACTCCCCATATTAGCTAAACCAAAGAGTCAACGTTCTTTTCATATGTATAGCTACTGTATATAATCACATTTTCTCATAGATTGTAAGCTCTTGCGAGCAGGGCCCTCACAACTTATGTTTGATCTGTTAGTAACTTTATACCCTCTAAACCAGGCATCCTCAAACTGCGGCCCTCCAGCTGTTGGGAAACTACAAATCCCATCATGCATTTATATAATCTATAGCAGTGGGAATGATGGGAGTTGTAGTTTTCCAACAGCTGGAGGGCCGCAGTTTGAGGATGCCTGCTCGAAACTGTAAAGTGCTGCAGAATATGTTGGCGCTATATACGTAAAGATTATTATTTTCCCAGCAATGACATGTGTGGTCACTGCCTGCATCCCCCAGAGAGAACAGCTAATTATTACTATTATTTATTGTAAAGCGCCATTAGTTTCAGGGTGTTGTACATTCAAAGGGGTTTACATACGTCAAACAAGTACAATGGTGACAATAAATGATGAACAACTGGTACAGAAGGGGAGAGGACCCTGCCCGTGAGGGCTTACACTCTACAAGGAAGGTGGAAAGAGACAGAAGGCGAGGGGCAGACATGTTTATAGAGTGGCGTAGGGGCAGCAGGGTTATTGTAAGGTGTAGGCTCCTGAAGAGATGGGTTTTCAAGTTGCCTTTGAAGCTAGTGAAAGTGGAGGAGAGTCTGATGTGTTGGGGCAGTGAGTTCTAGAGTGTGGGGGAAGCACGAGAGAAGTCTTGGAGACGGTTATGTGAGGAGCTGACAAAAAGAGAGCAGAGAAGAAGGTCCTGTGTGGAGTGGAGATTTGGTGGCATGAGGTAGCTACAGATTAAAGAGGTTGTCTCATCTCAAAGTTTCATAGGATGCATGAATGAAATAATGCTGCTTTGCTCTGTCACTTCCTGGTCAAGCTGTCTGTAATTAGCATATCAGCTCCATGTATTCAGACTTCTGCTAATTAGATAAATCTCATGCTGTCAGGACCAGGGAAGCTTCTGAGTTAAAGTAAACAGCAGTAATTACTGGCTTTTGTCTGAAAGATCAGATAACAAACAAGCTCTCACTGTCCAGAGTTCTGTGCTGCTGTGACCTGTGTGATGACGTCACTCCCTGCTATCAGATAGAACAAACAGCAGGGGGGGAGAAGTACACAGGTCGGTCACTTGGGAAACTAGAAAGCCCTCAGAAGGTGATAAACTCACTCGTAGCTCCTCAACAAAAAAAATGAACAACGCAATATATATTGGAAAACGTCTTTATTTAGTGTTCCCTACATGTTGAAAGCCAATCTTTGTAGCGAGACAACCCCTTTAAGGTAGAGATGGGTTTTCAGGTTGCTTTTGAAACTAATGGCAGCGAGTCTGAGGTTTTGGGGCAGTGAGTTCCAGAGTGTGGGGGAAGCACGGGAGAAGTCTCAGAGACGGTTATGTGAGGAGGTGATAAGGGGAGAGCAGAGGAGAAGGTCCTGAGAGGAGCGGAGATTACTTGAGGGGAGATATCTGGAGATTAGGGCAGAGATGTAATCAGGGGAGAGGTTAAGGAGAGCCGTGTAGGTCATGGTTAGTAACTTGAACTGGATCCGCTGGGCAATGGGAAGCCAGTGAAGGGATTGGCAGAGGGGAGCGGCAGAGGAGTAGCGAGGGGAGAGGTGGATCAAATGGGCGGCAGAGTTGAGGATGGTTTGTAGGGAAGCAAGGTGGTTAGACGGGAGGCCACAGGGAATGGTGATGTAGTAGTCTAGGGTAGATATGACAATAGGGGTTATAACAGAAGGACTAGTTACAATCAGCCAAGCTCTTGTTAAAGCTAAGGATTTGCTAACCTGTTTAGGTATAACTTTGTCTTCATGCGCAGGTGTTGAGGCACCCCTCCTTTGTCACCAAGGTCTGTAAGGTGCCACGTTATCACCAACTTCCCAAGGCTGACAGCTCTAAGGAGAGAAAACATTTGGCTATGAGCAAAGACACGAAAAATATCTCTCTGAATAAGCTCGGATAGATCAGTCACCTTTGTCCATCCGATCTCAGTATGCGGTAGTGCAGACCCACATAAGTTATTCTCGGCATATTTTTAGAGCAAAAAGTAAAATGACCGTATCCCCTGTCAAGGCTCCACATGGTCAAAAGAAGGAAGAATCACAACGTAATATAGAACAGCACTCAATGAGAACTGGACTTGAACAATGACTTTTCTGTATTTGTGGGATGTATTTTGGTACAAATATGAGCCAAAGTACGCCCTGCAAATACGCCATGTGAACATACCCTAAATGAAAAACCTTATCTGACAGTGAACAATATTGGGCTTTTGGCCAATTATATGTATTACCCCTGATTAACCATTAACCAGTGTTATCTGGAGAAACGCGTTGGGCTACGCTTGTGATTGACAACTTAAATGTCAGTTTGCATATCGGGTCCAGCGTATGTGGAATTGGGGCGCCCTTTTCGGGGCTGTTCCCCTGCACTTTAGGTAGGGGCAAACAGGGTGGGCTGTAGGGTCTTTTTTCTCCCTCCTTTCGGTTGGTTCCCACCTACACTTCATTTCAGGAATTTGCTGCCGGTATCTATACTATGGAGGAATGGTTATAGCGATTTGTATCTTCTGTATGAGCTTACCATTGATTTTTATACCTATGTATGACAGTATTTATATGATACCTCATTGTCTTCATATTAGGCATTTTTTGGAAAAATATATGTGTGATGGAATTTACTATGTAAGGTCACAGGACGAAAAAATATTGTCGTACTGTTATAAGATGTATAACTAAAAGTCTTATTTTACTTTTTTCCAGTGATCCAGGAAGCTTCTTTCTTAATATGTATATTCAGTGATTTCTCATTTTCTGCATTTGCCCCAATCTGTATCCAAAACAGTGGCTTAATACATTAAAGGGGACTTGCCAAGACGTGAGTTCCTTACCTACTGTCTGCTCAGAAGAGAAGATAAACATAGCGTCAAGGGGGGGGGGGGGGAGAGATTTCTATACCAATTAAAAAGGTCTTTCTCCCCAGTCCCTTGCAAGCTGGTTCATGTTCCCTGTCATCAAATAAGAAGTGCAAACACGCAAGCATGGCCAGATCAGCTCCTGTCAGCTCCTGGTCGTGTCTAATGTAAACTGTCAGGAAACTAAGGGGGACTAAGCAATGCTGTAGCGCTCAGAGGCTTCACTTTTTTTAATGACATATATTTAGAAAAGTGATTAAATACCCATTTTGGAGGATCCCACGTCAACATTACATCGTGGCAAAACCCCTTTAAGTGAAAATCCACGGCAGAATTCACCTCAGATTTCTAACGTGAATTCCACTTAGGATCTTTCAGTGTGAAAAATCTGACATCTAAGCATACCCAAAGGGTAGGTTCACATGGTGTCCTGCGGCGCGTATCTGAGCGCGCCGAAAGATACCAGGGGCGACATGTCAGAATACAGGCGCTGCCACAACAGTATTTTAGGGCGCATTGAATGAGTGTATAGTGCGCCTGAATGAATGAATGAATGAATGAATGAATGAATGAACCTGTCAAAAATCTGACATCTGGTCTACCTTGCATAGTAAAATTGATGCGCCCAAGCTGGGTGCATAGCATAATGTATGCACATAGCATATCATTGCTCAGATATTTGATGTCCTACTGTAGGCGCATTCAGATGTGTCGTGCCTGGCGTATAATGCGCCTAGTTTTGGTATATTAGGGTATGTTCACACTGCGTATTTTGGGGCGCATTTCGCCGCGTACTGCGTTTAATACGTGGGGAAATGCGCCCCATAATTATGGTAATCCATAGCTCTCCGAGATACCTCGGGATTACGCCTCGTCCCCCTGCGCCACAATACGATTGTATTGTACACACGGGGAAATAAGTGACATGTCAATTACTCGCGGCGATTACGCGCCGCGAGCAATGCATGTTTATGGGGCTGGCGGGCTGCCTCCCCTCTTCTACGCCATGGGAGTACGCACTGATCAGCACAAGCTCCCGAAACAAACGATGTACTGTGGCGCGTACTGTACGCGCCGCAGTACATCGTGTGAACATACCCTTAGGCGATGTTCACATTGCTTACTCACGCTGTAATTGCGGGATGGATTTCGCCCCGCAATTACAGCGTGTGCCGTGCAGCGGGGGCGGTTTGGGGGGCCGGCAGCTCGCCGGCCCCATAGACATCCATAATGTGGGATAATGTGCATTTCACTTTCTACCCCCTCGGCGGATTTGCCGAGCAGGGAGAGGAGACGTAATCCATAGTTCTCTATGAGAACTGTGTATTACCGTAATGCCTGGGACAGATTTCAGCCGTATTGGAGCGCAGTACGGCGCGCAATACGGCTGAAATCCGTCCCCAAGTCAGCCATGTGAAAGAGGCCTTAGAGTTCATTTATATAGGGAATGGGATGTCAACAGTTTTTTTTTTTTTTTTTTTTCGCAAAATACAGCAACATAAATGGTGCAGCCCCAATGGGAATTGTCGCCCTAGGTTTTTTAGAAGTACGTGCTGGCCAGCGCGAACTTCTACAACCCGGGGGGGGGGGGCGGTTCCATTCACTTTCATTTTCCCCGCCGCATAAGTGTCGGGAAGAAGTGACATGTCCCTTCTCTCAGTTGGCGCGCAGTACGCGTCGGGGAAGACGGATGGTAATCATAGCTCTCTCTGAGAGCTATGATTACCGTTGTTACAGTCCGTACTTTGGGGTGTATTGCAGCGCAATTACGCCCCAAAATACAGATTAAAAGACGCCGTGTGAACACGCCCTAATGTTTCTACAAAAAAAAAACAAACATGCAAAATAAAACAAGAGGCTGTAGTAATGTCATCACATAGTTACATAGTTAGTACGGTTGAAAAAAAGACACGTGTCCATCAAGTTCAACCAAGGGTGGGGAAAAAGTGGGTGAAGGGAGAGAGACAAGGACTTTAAGCCCATCCTCCCCACTGGTTAATGCCCTGAAACCCACAAGGCAAGAACCAATCTGCTCCAGGGGAGACCCCATCTCTGACCCCAGAGCCTCCACCAGCCAGGATCCAGAATATTACATGGCTACATACACATTCATATTCTTGAGTTTCAGGTAGTTATCTAAGGGTATGTTCACATGGCGTAATTGTGCACTGTACGCGCCACAATACGCCTGGTGTTTTGGGAGTCGCGCTGATCAGCATGGGGTGGGGGGCCCCATTGACATGCATTACCTGCACCACGTAATCGCCGCGAATAATTGACATGTCACTTATCTCCCCTCACATACAGTACGATTGTATTGTATGCGTGGGGGGGACGAGGCATAATCCATAATTCTCTATAAGAGCTACGGATTACCGTAATTGCGGAGCGCATTTCTCCACGCATTAAGTGCAATACGCGGCAAAATACGCCCGCACTTACATCTGAAAATAAGCCGTGTGAACATACCCTAAGCCTTTTTTTGAAACCCTCACCTGTTCCTGCTGTGACCAGCTCCTCAGGCAGCTATTCCACAGATTTACAGGTCTCACAGTGAAGAATGCTCTTCTCCTCTGGAGATTGAATCCTTTTTTTCTCTAGCCAAAGGGAATGTCCCCTTGTCTTTTGAGGGGGCTGTACATGAAATAATTTTCCCCATACTTTTTGTAGGGACCATTTATATGTTTATATAAATTAATTATGTCCCCCCGGAGCCGTCTTTTCTCAAGACTAAATAATTATTTATTTATTAATTCTTCTAACCTCTCCTCATAACTAAGATGCCCCATTCCCCCTATAAGTTTGTGTGCCCGTCTTTTCTCTCTCTCTAAGATGCTCCATTCCCCTTATAAGTTTGGTTGCTCGTCTTTGTACTCTATTTAAGATGCTCCATTCCCCTTATAAGTTTGGTTGCTCGTCTTTGCACTCTCTTTAAGATGCTCCATTCCCCTTATAAGTTTGGTTGCTCGTCTTTGCACTCTCTCTAGCTCCATTACATTTTTTCTACAAACTGGAGCCCAGAATTGAACACACAATAGAATAGATTTTTTGTGACATCATCACAATTTGGAAATAGAGAATATAGTGATATCACAATATAACACAATCCAGAAACAAAGACAAAATCCATCATGACTTCACCAGAACAGAGACGAGGAACAAAGGCAAACACTAGTGAGTCATTATCACAACCAGCAACCAAGGACTCAATCACTATTGTGGTGTCACAAGAGCACAGACAAACCCTGCAGGGACATCATAGATCACAATGAATACAGAGAATATTGTGACCTCTGCACAATAGGAGACAAACAAGGACTAAAGACAAGCGCTATTGTAGTAACCTCACAAAGCTGCCGACCAGCAATGACAGACAGGAGGTTTTTTTGTTACTTAACCACTTCCTGACCCGCCACCTTTTGATTTTTTTTTTGGTACATGTGGGATTGAATGCTGGAACGCTTTCCTGCGTTTGGTTATTCTACTAATTTTTTCTTCTATTTTTCATGATACACAAAACTCTATTTTTACGTAATTTTTTTCAATAAGTCTTTTTTTTCACTTTTTTAAATTTATTTTGTAAAAGCAAAAGTGTCACTCAAATAAATGTCAGAATCGAGGCACATTTTTGTTACGGACATTTTTATATGGGCAATATGAAGCTTTAGGGGGACATGTATGAAAACTGTCTAGGTTTAGGACTTTCTTTGTTGCCCATAGGAACCAATCAGAGCCCATAGCGACCAATGAGAGCCCACAGCGACCAATCAGAGCCCATAGCAACCAATCAGAGCCCATAGCAACCAGAGGTCATAGCAAACATAGATCATAGCGACCAATGAGAGCCCACAGCGACCAATCAGAGCGCATAGCAACCAATCAGAGCTCATAGTAACCAATCTGAGCTCATAGCAACCAATCAGAGCTCATAGTAACCAATCAGAGCTCATGGCAACCAATCAGAGCCCAGAGCAACCAATCAGAGCTCATGGCAACCAATCAATCAGAGCCCATAGCAAACAGAGATCATAACAACCAAACATAGCCCATACCAACCAGAGATAATAGCTACCAATGAGAGCCCATAGCAACCAGAGATCATAGCAACCAATCAGAGCCCAGAGCAACCAATCAGAGCCCATAGCAACCAATTAGAGCCCACAGCAACCAATCAGAGCGCATAGCAACCAGAGCTCATAGCAACCAATTAGAGCCCACAGCAACCAATTAGAACCCGCAGCAGCCAATCAGAGCGCATAGCAACCAATCAATCAGAGCCCAGAGCAACCAATCAGAGCTCATAGCAACCAATCAGATCCCATAGCAACCACTTAGAGCCCATAGCAACTAATCAGAGCCAACAACAACCAATCAGAGCCCACCTTTCATTTTTTTTCAGAGCACTATATGAAATAAAATGGGCTTTCATTTGTTGTAATAGGCTCTGATGGGTTGCTATGGGCAACAAGGAAAGTCTTAGACCTAGGCAGTTTTCATACATGTGGCCCTTAGAGTTGTCAATGGTGGGCCTTAAAAATTGCAGTTTGTACTGTCAGTTTTTTTAAAATTTATTTTATATATTGTGGCCCCCATAAGGTCACTGAAAGACCTCTGTGGTGCAGACATTTTTACATCACTTTGTTTGTTTGCAGATTTTCCCTGTCAGTGGGACAGATCTACTGTATTAGCCCTAGTCAGAGAGGGAATATAGCCCCTAGCACTGTCTGCAGAGCTGATCTAGGTCTGATAAGATCCAGCAGCTCCTGCTGTTCCCAAGCCCAAATGATATGTGATGGCTGAGACCAGAAGCCTAAAAGCTTCCCTGTCAGCGGTATATACAGGGCGACATGTCCATAAATTGGCGTCGCCGCGGCAGTTTTTAGGTGCATTAAATCAGTGTAAAGTCCGCATGAAAGTACGATCCTCAGAAATCTGGCATCTGGTAGACCTTGCATAGTAAACATAATGCACTTAAAAAGGAGGATTGCGCAACAGCGGCGCCTAACGTATCATTGGTAGTGTATGTAATGCGTCTATTGAGGCATATTGCAAAACGGAGGCGTTTAACGTGTCAATACTAGTGTATACAATGCACCTTGATAGGAGCATTGCGTTAAAGAGGCGCCCAGCGTTTCATTGCTGCTATATGTAACGCGCCTTTTTAGGCGCAGTACAATGTGTTGTGCCCGGCATATAATGCACCTGGTTTTGGATTATTACAGTTCATTTACATCGAGAATATGGCGTCAAGAGTATTTTTGGCGCAAAATAGACCAAAAAAATGGCATTTGTGTATTGGGACATGTCGCCCACAGTGTTCTCTAATACATAATAACCCATCCCTGCCTGCACATTGGAGAGCCCGGCTGTCAGTGACAGCTGGCTCCCCGCTCCTGCAGCTGCACAGTTAAGCGATGCCTACACTGCATCGGATAAAAAAACATCCTGAAGACTGGAGATGACTTTTGAGGCGGGGATATGGATGGTAGCTATGGGAAGCCTGAGGGGACCGAGATAGGGGGTAGTCTTCAAGGGTAGGGGGGGAACCGCAGAGGCTTAGGACAGATCAACCCCACAGACTCGGGTGCTCACTGGAGGCCCCCAAGCTAGTTTAAAAGATAGCGACAAAGAGTGTCGTTGATAGGGGATGGGGGGCAGACGAGAGAGCACAGTAGGAGGAGGGAGCGCCCCTGGAGGATTGGGGGGTGGAGGAAAGAGGTTGGAAGGTACTCAATGTGGGATGGTAATTGTTTTATGCTGGCGGTTTCAGTTCTGGGGGGTGGTTTATCATGTTTCTTATTCTTAAAATGGAGAAGAATGTTACTGTCACGATATTTCAAAGATTTGTCCAGATTGGATTGATACGCGATGTATAGGTGACAATGTTTACGATGATCCTGTACCAGTTATGCATTTCTTCTAAATAAAAATTATGTATAAAAAAAAAAAAAAACCATCCTGAAACCTGCCACTTTTTCCGATGCCGGACCGCGGGTTTTGTCACGCTTTGTAGAAAAAAAACGCGGCCGCTTCTCGCTTTTTTGATGACAATTGTATGGGAAGACGCCAAGAAAACTAAAAGTGCCGGCGTATTATACAACATGTTGTATAATACGTCGGCACCATAAGAGAAGCAGAGAAAAGACGAGCTGCGGAGACTGCAGCTCATCTTTTCTATTCTAGTCTATGAGGCTGCACGAACGATCGTATTATCTGCACTTTTAAAAAAATTAAAAGCGCCGAAAATACGACTGTAAAGCTGTGCAGTGTAGACACAGCTTAGGCTATGTTCACACGGGGTAATTTTGGCTCGTATTTGTGCTCTAATACGAGCGAGATGCGCGCCGAAATTAATGTAATCCACAGTTCTTATAGAGAACTATGGATTACGCCTCCTCTCTCCTCTCCTACAATATGATCGGATTGTACGCGCGGGGAGATAAATGACGTCAATTACTTGCGGCGAATACGCGCCGCGAGTAACGAATGTCAATGGGGCCGGCCACAACCCTCCCCCCTTCGCACCACGGGAGTGCGCGCATGTTCGCGCGAGCTCCTGAAACACACGATGTACTGCAGAGCGTACTGCACGCACCGCAATACATCGTGTGAACATACCCTTAGTGTACGTTCACACGCGGATTTGGATTTTTCAGCGTCCTAACCGATTTCAAATATTCATCTGAGAAACGCCTCATTTGCAGCAGTTTTCAGATGAGGTTTTGATGAAGTTTTTTTGCCACGTGGTTTTCAGCGCTGCCAGTGTGCACCACACTTATAGATTTTATAGGTTTTCGGGTGGATTTGGCCCGCAGTGTCAAGAACACCCCAGTTATTCGCTAATTCCTATATAAACCTGCCTTGTGGTTCACACAGGACGAGGTTTTATAGGTGTTTCACTCGCTTATATCCAATGATGAGAAATAAGTGACATCAACTCTTCAGGCGTTTTCCATGAGTAAAATACCCATAGGAAGCAAAGAAGAGTTCCAAAGCCTCCACCAGTGCAGCGCGTTGTTAACCCCTTACAGACATTGGACGTAATTGCAGCTAACACCTGACGGTTACAATGCAGGAGGGCGCCCCTGCCCCCCACTGTTTAACCTCTTAGATGCCACCGCAAAGATAGCTGCGGCATCTAAATCAATGCCGCGCACTGTTCCTCACTGAGATCAGGGTGCCCGTGGTGAAATGGCAAAGCCCAGATCACTTAACATGGCAGCTGGAAGCCTTGCGAATACTTCCATCGCCGCCATGTTTTTGATTTTGCTACTTTCGGCCCCAGGCAGGCCAGTAGTAAAACCGCCATCTTTGTACACCCTAATGCATTGTATTATAGGGCATTAGGCTGTGTAAATGATCGTGTCTCCTAGTGGTGTAGTAACCTAGGGGGACTCAAAGCTAAAGTAAAAAAAAAAAAATGTTTTAAAGTGTAAAAAAAATGTAAAAGTTCAAATCACCCCCCTTTTAATAATAATAATAATAATCTTTATTTCTATAGCGCCAACATATTCCGCAGCACTTTACAATTTGGAGGGTAAACGTACAGACATAACACATTCAAAGTACTTACAGATGAGACACAAGGTGTGAGGGCCCTGCTCACAAGAGCTTACAATCTATTAGGGTGTACGGGAGAGACGAAGGGCAAGAAGTGCTAGATTTACAATGGTCCAGCCATGTGACATAAATATGGGGTTGTCTTACATAGAATTCGGATGAACCTCCCACCCACACAGTACATCTATATACAGTAAAGCCCCGAAAATGAGATGAGTGCGCTAGGGAGTGTGGGGGGAGGGGGGGGGTGTTAGCATTAGGGATTCTGGTAGGCCAGAGTGAGAAGATGTATTTTCAGGGCCCTTTTAAAGCTATGAGAGTTCTGAGTGTGCCTGATCACCCGCGGTAGCATGTTCCAGAGAATTGGTGCAGCACGTGTGAAGTCTTGGAGACAGGCATGGGAGGTTCGGATGATTGATGAGTGTAACCTGATATCATCAGCAGAGCGGAGAGAGCGGGTAGGGTGGTAGACAGATACAAATAAATAATAAAAAAGTTACACATATTTGGTATCGCCGGGTCCAAAAAAGTCTGAACTATTAAAATGTAACATTTATCCCGTGCACTGAACACCGTAGAAGAAAAGAAAAACTCCACAATTGCGGGGTGTTTTTTTTGTCATTTCACGTCCTAAAAATTGGAATAAACTTAAAGGGGTTGTCTCGCTACATTGTTTTCTTGGTTTCATCTTGAATTCAGGGGTGTGTTTACTGACTTCCACTAGGCTGCAGTAGAAGCCAGGTCTGTAGCTATAGCAACCAGTGCTGGCAGCCTATCAGGAGAGATCAGACAGGTCTGTAGCTATAGTAACCCATGCTGGCAGCCTATCAAGAGAGATTAAACAGGTCTGTAGCTATAGTGACCAGCGCTGGCAGTCTATCAGGAGAGATATAACAGGTCTGTAGCTAAAGCAACCAGAGCTGGCAGCCTATTAGGAGAGATATAACAGGTCTGTAGGTATAGTGACCTGAGGAGCTGAAAGCCCATACAAGAGGGGATATCTAGGAATAGGTAGGACACTGTTAATGGACACACATGGTAAAGTGACTTGTTTTTGCAAGATCTTTAACATAAAAAGCAATCCTTGTAGTGAGACAACCCCTTTAATCAAAAAAGTCCCATATATTCCAAACTGGTAGCAATAAAAAGTGCATTTCATACGGAAAAAAATGCCCCCTCATGTCCGTAGGTGTTAGTACAAAAAAGTTATTGGTCACAGAAAATGGCGCCGGCGCGCAAATTTCACAGATAGAAAACGTTTGGAATTGTTTTACGGTACCAAAACATAACGGAAACCCCACATGTTTGGTATTACCGGATGCGTATCAACCTGTAGAATATAGATAACATATAATTTTTTCCGTAGATTGAACGCTGCAAAAGCAAAACACCCGCAAACATGGCGCAAGTACGTTTTTTTCACATTTTGCCCCCAATTTTTCCCAGTATATTCTATGGAATGGTGACACCATTAGAAAGTCCATCTTGCCCCGCAAAATAAAAGCCCTGATATGTCTATGTAGGTGAAAAATTAAAAAATAATGGCTCTGGGAAGACGGAGAGGGAAAACCGAGTGCGACAAAAAATTGTTGTGCATGAGGCGTTTCTCAGACGGCATTTTAAGGCGGTTTAGATATTAAAAAATAAGCAACCAGACCTATTCTAACAACACCCAGGCCTGGAAGTGCTGCTGGGAGTTGTAGTTCCACCACCAAAGATAAACCTATATGAAGCTATTACCTCACTACATACACAACTTCTACATTCTCGCTTTACTGCATTCACGACATTCCCTCTCTACCCAGCAGCTCCGCCCACATTGTACCGGAAGCGGAAGTCTTTGCGTTCCACCGAGTGGCTCTACGCCATCCACGGCCACTTCCGGTTATGAGTTGCTGACTTCCGGTGTATAATGTCGGACTCGGAGAGTGATGAGGAGCGGCCGTTTTCCATCACTGGATTCCTGTTCGGGAATATTAACGAGGACGGGCAGCTGGAGGATGACTCGGTGCTGGACAAGGTGAGGAAGCGGCGGGCACTGCCCCGTTATAGGGGGGACAGATGAGGAACTGCTGGGGGAAGTCATCTGCCTGTATTGCTGGTACTGGTATCCATATATGTACAGTGACTCTCATGCTGTAGTGACTCTCATGCTGTGCTATATACTGCAGTGTCCTGTGTAGAGTGACTCTCATGCTGATCTATACACTGCAGTGTCCTGTGTAGAGCGACTCTCATGCTGATCTATACACTGCAGTGTCCTGTGTACAGTGACTCTCATGCTGATCTATATACTGCAGTGTCCTGTGTACAGTGACTCATGCTGTGATATATACTGCAGTGTCCTGTGTAGAGTGACTCTCATGCTGATCTGTATACTGCAGTGTCCTGTGTACAGTGACTCTCTTGCTGTGCTATATACTGCAGTGACCTGTGTAGATACTCTCAAGCTGTGCTGTATACTGCAGTGTCCTGTGTGCAGCGACTCTCCTGCTGTGCTATATACTGCAGTGTCCTGTGTATAGCGACTCTCATGCTGTGATATATACTGCAGTGTCCTGTGTACAGTGACTCTCATGCTGATCTATACACTGCAGTGTCCTGTGTACAGTGACTCTCATGCTGTTCTATATACTGCAGTGTCCTGTGTAGTGACTCTCATGCTGATCTATATACTGCAGTGTCCTGTGTAGTGACTCTCATGCTGATCTATATACTGCAGTGTCCTGTGTACAGTGACTCTCATGCTGATCTATATACTGCAGTGTCCTGTGTACAGTGACTCTCATGCTGTGCTATATACTGCAGTGTCCTGTGTAGTGACTCTCATGCTGATCTATATACTGCAGTGTCCTGTGTACAGTGACTCTCATGCTGATCTATATACTGCAGTGTCCTGTGTAGTGACTCTCATGCTGATCTATATACTGCAGTGTCCTGTGTAGTGACTCTCATGCTGTGCTATATACTGCAGTCTCCTATGTACAGTGACTCTCATGCTGATCTATACACTGCAGTGTCCTGTGTAGAGTGACTCTCATGCTGATCTATATACTGCAGTGTCCTGTGTAGTGACTCTCATGCTGATCTATATACTGCAGTGTCCTGTGTAGAGTGACTCTCATGCTGTGCTATATACTGCAGTGTCCTGTGTACAGTGACTCTCATGCTGATCTATATACTGCAGTGTACAGTGACTCATGCTGTGCTGTATACTGCAGTGTCCTCTCATGCTGATCTATATACTGCAGTGTCCTGTGTACAGTGACTCTCATGCTGATCTATATACTGCAGTGTCCTGTGTACAGTGACTCTCATGCTGATCTATATACTGCAGTGTCCTGTGTACAGTGACTCTCATGCTGTGATATATACTGCAGTGTCCTGTGTACAGTGACTCTCATGCTGTGCTATATACTGCAGTGTCCTGTGTACAGTGACTCTCATGCTGATCTATATACTGCAGTGTCCTGTGTACAGTGACTCTCATGCTGATCTATATACTGCAGTGTCCTGTGTACAGCGACTCTCATGCTGTGCTATATACTGCAGTGTCCTGTGTACAGCGACTCTCATGCTGTTCTATATACTGCAGTGTCCTGTGTAC
The DNA here is from genome assembly GCA_025379985.1 of Phyllomedusa bahiana. Lineage (NCBI taxonomy): Eukaryota > Metazoa > Chordata > Amphibia > Anura > Hylidae > Phyllomedusa > Phyllomedusa bahiana. The sequence continues at coordinate 17,796 of JAODAL010001951.1, forward strand.
AGTGACTCTCATGCTGTGATATATACTGCAGTGTCCTGTGTAGAGTGACTCTCATGCTGTGATATATACTGCAGTGTCCTGTGTACAGTGACTCTCATGCTGTGCTATATACTGCAGTGTCCTGTGTAGTGACTCTCATGCTGATCTATATACTGCAGTGTCCTGTGTACAGTGACTCTCATGCTGATCTATATACTGCAGTGTCCTGTGTACAGTGACTCTCATGCTGTGCTATATACTGCAGTGTCCTGTGTACAGTGACTCTCATGCTGTGCTATATACTGCAGTGTCCTGTGTAGTGACTCTCATGCTGTGCTATATACTGCAGTGTCCTGTGTAGTGACTCTCATGCTGTGCTATATACTGCAGTGTCCTGTGTAGAGTGACTCTCATGCTGATCTATACACTGCAGTGTCTTGTGTAGAGTGACTCTCATGCTGTGCTATATACTGCAGTGTCCTGTGTACAGTGACTCTCATGCTGTGCTATATACTGCAGTGTCCTGTGTACAGTGACTCTCATGCTGATCTATATACTGCAGTGTCCTGTGTACAGTGACTCTCATGCTGATCTATATACTGCAGTGTCCTGTGTAGAGCGACTCTCATGCTGTGCTATATACTGCAGTGTCCTGTGTACAGTGACTCTCATGCTGTGATATATACTGCAGTGTCCTGTGTAATGACTCTCTGCGTTTATACGCAGTTCCGTTAAATGGGGTTCGTGTTTTTAACTGCATTCCTTGTTTGACTCCATGCTGTCATTATGGAGTGTCCGTGTAGGGCTTCATGTGTCTATAACTGCAGGTCCTGTGTGAGGGACCTCATGCGTGTTATACTGCCGTGCCTTGTAAATGACTCTCATGCGTCTATAACGCGGTCCCGTGTAAACTCTCATGCTGTCATATACTGCAGTGTCCTGTTCAGTGACTCTCAGCTGTTTTTTTACGCAGGGCGGTAGGACTCTCTGCTGTCTATTAACTGCAGTTCCTGGTAAGGGCTCCATGCTGTAAAATTTCGCAGTTCCCGTTAAATGACTCCATGCGTGATACTGCAGTGTCCTTTTAATGACTTCATGCGTTTAACGCATGTTGTGTAAATGACTTCATGTGTCTAAACTGCGTGTCCCCGTGTACATGACTCCATTGCTATATACTCAGGTCTGTGTAAATGACTTCAGTGCTTATACTGCAGGTCCTGTGTACAGGACTCCATGCTTTTATACTGAAGTCCTGTTACAGGGCTCTCATGCTGAAAAATACTGCTGTCCCGTGTAAAGGGCCTCACGTGTATATCTCATGCCTGGGAAAAAAACTCCCCTGCTGTTTAAATTCGCAGTGTCCTGTGTAAAGGGCTCTCTTGCTGTTTAAATGCAGTGTCTGGTTTAAAGGGCTTCATGGTGCATTACTGCAGTGTCCCGTTAGGACTCTCTGTGTCTTATACTGCAGTCCGTGAAAGGGCTCCATCTGTCTTTTTCTGAGTTCCGTGTAGTGACTCTCAGCTGTTAAAACGCTTTTCCTTTGGGAAAGGACTCTCTGCTGCTATAACTGCATGTCCTGTGTAAGGACTTCAGGCTATATACTGCAGTGCCTGTGTAAAGACTCTCATGCGTTTTTAATACTCGTGTCGTGTACAGGGCCCATGCTGTTTTTATACGCAGTGTCCTGTGTCAGGGCTCTCATCTGCTATATACTGCAGGTTTTCCCGTTACAGTACTCTCATGCGTTTATCCAGTGTCCTGTGTACAGGATCCCAGCTGTTCTATTACTGCAGTGTCCCGGTTAAATTTACTCTCATTTCGTGTTAATGCAGTGTCCTGTGTAAGTGACTTAGCTGTTTAAATCAGGGCCTGTGTGGGCTTCATGCTGTCTTAACTGCATGTCCCCTGTTGGGGTCTCATGCTGGCTTATACTGCAGTGTTTCCCGTGAAGGGCTCTGCTGTCTATAAGCGTGTCCTGTTAGTGACTTCATGTTCTATTTAAATGCAGGGGCCCGTTAAGGATCTCATGCTGTTTTATAATGATTCCTGTGAAGGACTTCATGCGTCCAATATTGCAGTGTTGTGTGAGGACTCTCATGCGTCTTAAAAACTGCAGTGCCTGTGTAAAGGGTCTCATGCTGTGCTATATACTGCAGTGCCTGTTAAGCGCTTCCCTGGTTTTAAAACGCAGGGCCCGGGGTAAATGACTCTCAGCTTGCTTTTTAAAACCCTGTCCCCGTTAGGGACCTCATCTGTCTATATACTGCATGTCCTTGTAAGGGCCTTTATGCTGTCTTATACTGCAGTTCCCCTTTAAGGACTTCATGCGGCTATACGCAGTGCCTGTGTACAGGGGCTCTCATGCTGTTTATAATTGGGGATGCCGGTCGGGACTCTTCTTTTCTATTCTTGGTCCCCGGTCAGGGGCCTAGTGCTTAAACCTGCGTGCCGTGTAACAGGGGGATCCAGCGTCTACCATGCCTGTTTTAAGTGACTTTTTTGTGACATATCTGGTTCCTGTACATACTTTATGCTGGAATAAAAGAGGGCCTGTTTGACTTCATTTGCGGTGAAAAAACTGAAGTCCGTTAGTGACCCATGGTGTAAAACTGCAGTTTTGGTAAATGCTTTGCTAGAAAAACTGCAGGTCCTTACAATCCATTTGTTTAAAACGCATGCCGTTAAGGATCCAGCGTCTAATACGCAGGGGCCTTTAAATTTAAAAGGGTGATCTTTTAAAATGTCCCCTTTTAAAAGGATATGGAAATATGATGGCCGTGAATGACCTTTGTCTTAAAATATTTGGAATGACTTTCATTGTTTAAAATGCAGGCCATTTTGGACTCTAAGCTGGGAAAATTTCTCCTGTCCTGGGTTAAAGGGGTCCATCTGACTATTTCAGGCCTTGAGGACCCTCTCTAAATATGGTTCCGTGACAGGACTCTCAAAGCGGTTATAAGGAAGTCCCCTGTGAGGGTTCTTCTTTCTTAAAACGAGTTTTGCGGAATCTGTGTGTAAATCTGCAGTGCCCTGTTAAAACTCCATGTGTTCTAAAATGCATGGTCCTGTAGGACTTCACTTCTTTTGATGTCCTTTAACGACTCCATCCTTAAAAAATTCTCAGGCCTGTAACAGGACCTCGCGTCATATACTGAGTGTTGTGTAATGACCTCTCTTGCTGGGGCAAATGCTTTCCTTTGTGACTCCAGCGTCTTTAAAAAGCAGGTCCTGGTTCGGACCTCATTGTTTTAAATACGCGTGACCCGGTAAACCTAAACGGGGGCTAATACGATTTTCCTGTTAAATGACACCCCCCTTGCTGAAAACTGGCGGTTGTGTAAAGGGTCCATCCCTTTTCTATTTAAACCTTCCTGTGTACAGGACCTCATGCTGTTTTATATACGAGTGTCCCTGTTTTGTGATCTCATCTTCTATATCGCAAAGTCCATTGACAGCACCTTATTTTTTTAATATGGGTCCTTTTAATTTGCTCTATTGGGTTAAAACCGTGTCCCCGGTTTGATTATCGTCTTATCGCAGGCCCCCGGGTGAAATTGTGGCTTAAACGCATGCCTTTATGACTCTATGCGGGCTATAACCTTTTCCTGTAAATACCCCTGTCAAACTTTATTTTTTTTAGTATTCATTTTTTTTCCATAACTGCGTTCCGGAAAGCACTTTGGTTTTATTCCCATTCCGGGGGTCACCATAGTACGGTGTTTGGGGAAAGAAGTGACATGTCACTTCTTTCCGGTGCTTACGCGCTGGGGAAAGGGACAGTGAATGGGGGGTGGAGCGCTTTAGATGTACATGCTGGCCAGCGCATGCTTCTAAAACAGCAGCTGTATAGCGGTGCACACAGTACGCCGTGTGAACTCTTCCTTAGGGTATGTTCACACGGGATAATTTCGGCGTGCATTTCGCTGCGTATTTGCACTCTAATACGGGCGAGATGCGGGCTGAAATTACGGTAATCCATAGTTCTCATAGAGAATTAAGGATCACGCCTCCTCTCCCCGCTCGCGACACCCTCGCCGCGAGAGTAGGTGTTGATCAGCACGACTCCCAGATCACCCGGTGTAATTGTGGCCGTACTGTACGCCCCGCAATTACGCTGTGTGAACATAGCCTCAGACTTGCTAAAGTGCCCTCCTAGGGAATATTGGGGCAGGAGTTTATGCATGCCTTCTGCTGGCAGCTGGCACTGTGCAATGCATCATCTTCTTGTAATGGGGCTGCATAAAAAATCTGTACCTTCACCAGTGTGATCGCATGCACCCCCTTATTTAATGTTCATATAAGTTAGAGAGAAAAAACCTCTCTTATTAAACTATCTGCTTCTGTTTTATTTTTTAGGAGTCAAAAAAGCACCTTGCGGGGTTAGGAGCTCTTGGACTTGGGAACCTAATCACAGAAATCACATCCAGTGCAGACGAGGCCACAGAAACCGAAGGGGTGAACTTGGATGAAGATGGTAACGGCACTGACATGAGGCTTTCTATGAATAACTCCATGTGCAGCAGACATGAGAATTAACCCTTTCCTGCTACAGCAAAAAAAAATTATTTTTTTTACGTCCCCTTCTGATAGCTACAACTTTATTTTTTTTTTATTTCATCTACATAAACATGAGGGCTTGTTTTTTGCAGGACAAGTTCAACTTTTTAAGGGTATCATTGCCCATACCATGTATTCTGTTCAATTCGATTCCAGTAATTACTTTTTTTTTTTTTTATTTACTTTTTTGTACTTTTAAATTTGCGTTGCAGCTCTATTTTCTTACAGCTATGGACTTGAGTGAAGGCTTGTGTTTTGCACGCTGAAGCGAAGTTTTTATTGGTATAGCTTTGGGATGCATGTGACTTTTCGATCACGTGTGACAGTTTTTTGGGGGCAGCAAAATAACAAACCCCCCCCCCCCACCCAATTTACCAATTTCAGTTCACCATATGGAATAAATAATTTTGCATATTATTAAATTCAACTTCTGTAGATTATACAAATTATGTTTAATATTTATATGTGTCTGTGTGTCTATCTATATATATATATATATTTTGTGTGTGTGTATATGTGTATATATATATATATATATATATATATATATGTGTGTGTGTGTGTATGTATATATTTTATATGTGTGTGTATGTATGTATATATGTGTGTTTTGCTTGTACTTTTGATCCCCCTAGGCCACTTGACCTCCTTGGACACAATCACTTGTACATTATTCTGCAATAGTATTATGAAAGTAGAGCAGTGTTCAACAATACCTCTCCTTGCCTGAGGCAGGGCATAGCGGGTGTAGTAAGATGGCAGCCATGGAGACTTCATTAGGGTCCTGGTTGCCATAACAACTGGTCAGCACCCCTCAGTCTTTTCACAGGGGGCCAGTCAGGTCACAAGGGGGTGCACGCTGCTGATTTTTTTTTTTATATATATCTATTACCTACCGCAGTCATATTTAATGCGTCATTTAAGGCTATGGTCACACGGTGTAATTGCAGCGCGTACAGTACGGCCGCGATTACGCCGGTTCATTTGGGAGTCGCACCAATACGCGCGTATGGTCCGGTAGCCCGCCGGCCCCATTGACATTCATTACTCGCGGCGTGTATTCGCCGCAAGTAATTGACATGTCACTTCTCTCCCCGCGCGTACAATACGATCAGAGAGAAAGCGTAATCCATAGTTCTCTACCGAATTTACCCCGTGTGAACATAGGCTAAGGGGTTAAAACACCAGAATCGGGGCTGTTTCTGGTCCCTGCTGTAACTAACAGTCAGTGCCATGTGTGGAGTGAGCCCACTCCGTACCCTCTTACTGGCCTCCTGATGTAACTGTATAGCATATATTGGTAAAGAATTGCTATGAGGTTAGTATGTGTCCTTGTATTTTGATTAATGCTGCTTTTCCTAATTTTTGGCAGCCATGTTCCACGTTATTCAGACGCTAGTCACTCACCTGCATACAAGTATACGCTTACCTACTCTCTACCCTCAAGACTCAAGTACACTTTGGAACTTAAAATTTCTTCTCTTAAAATTTTCATTTGTATCCACAAACGGAGAGGATATTTTTTAAGACGAAGCCATGATCATTTTGTAGATGCCCAATACTTAAAGAGGTGTTCTCCCCATAGACTTTGATGGTATATAGGTGCAGGTTCTACCTCTAGGACCCACACCTATGTCAGGAACGGGCCCCCGAAAGTTACGGTTCTGAATGGAGAGTCAGTCAACTCTCAAATCTGTTCTATGGGTGTTCCAAGTACAACCGAACACACAGCTCACCTGTACTGGGAACCTTAAAGGGGTTGTCTCACAACATTGATTCCTCTTACCTCAGTCCTGTATTCTTGGTTTCACTTTGAATTCAGGGGCGTGTTTACTGGCTTCTTCTAGGCTGCAGTAGAAGCCGGGTCTGTAGCTATAGCAACCAGTGCTGGCAGCCTATCAGGAGAGATCAGACGAACCAACTCTGCCAATAACCGAGGTTTACAAATTATATACCGTTATGTTATCAATAATCTGCATCACGGACTATTCTATTACTCCCAATGATCACGTAGTACGTTAGGTGATCACAGGCATCCTGTATGAGCTTAAAGGGGTTGTCGCACTACATGGATTCATCATACCTCAGTCCTATTTTCTTGGTTTCACTTTGAATTCAGGGGCGTGTTTACTGGCTTCACTAGGCTGCAGTAGAAGCCAGGTCTGTAGCTATAGCAACCAGTGTTCAGCATATCATGATAGATCAAACAGGTCTGTAGCTATAGCAACCAGTGCTGGCAGCGTATCAGGATAGATCAAACTGTTCTGTAGCTATAGCAACCAGTGCTGGCAGCCTATCATGAGAGATCAAACAGGTCTGTAGCTATAGCGACCAGCGCTGGCAGCCTATCAGGAGAGATCACACAGATCTGTAGCTATAGCAACCAGTGCTGGCAGCCTATCAGGATGGATCAAACAGATCTGTAGCTATAGCAACCAGTGCTGGCAGCCTATCAGGATGGATCAAGCAGGTCTGTAGCTATAGCGACCTGAGGAGCTGATGCAGCCCATACAAGAGGGGATATCTAGGAAAAGGTAGGACACTGTTAATGGACACATATTACAAAGTGACTTGTTTTTGCAAGATCTTTAACGTAAAAAGCAGCAATCCTTGTAGTGAGACAACCTCTTTAAAACAATAGCACTGAGCCATAACTTTCAGGGGCCTGTTCCCAAGATAAATGTGGGTGCCATATAGGGACCCACACCTACCAGACTTTGATAGTATATCCTAGTGCTATGTCATCAGTCTTTAGTTACAGTTTGTGCTGTTATATAACTTGTTCTCTGTTGTGTAGGTTGGGTTAAGAGTACGGATGATGCTATTGACTACTCTGATATCAATGAAGTGGCTGAAGATGAGTCTAGAAGATACAGGCAGGCCATGGGAAATCTGCATCTCTCTCGAAGAGCAGGTACATGTATAGTCCTACAAAGCAATACAGAGCATTACAGGGGCTATTAGAGGTTTTTGTTACTATTAATTTGTCTTCTGATTAGATGATGACGATGATGACTATGATGCAGACTGTGAAGACATTGACTCCAAGCTAATGCCACCTCCACCTCCTCCCCCAGTGACGTGTAAGAAAGAGGATGAAAAGGGACCAACCCCAATAAGTAAGTAACGTCGGCGGTAAGCATGAGGCAACAGCACACCAGCACACCCCCCCACCGCTCCCGAGCACATGGCGTAATTGTGGGCGAAATACGTTCCGCAATTATTGCCGTGTGAACCCTGCCTTAGGGTATGTTCACATGATGTACTGCAGCGCGTACAGTACACGTCGCAGTACATTGTGTCTTTCGGGAGCTCGTGCTAATAAGCGCGTACTCCCGCGACGCGGGGCCAGCGGTTGCCTGCCGGCCCCATAGATATGCATTACTCGCGGTGCGTGTTCACCGCAAGCAATTGACATGTCACTTTCTCCCCCGCTCGCCGTTTTTGTGCGAGGGGGGGGGAGTAATCCTGTTTTTTGAGAACAAAATTTTCCCGTAATTTCGCCGCACTTATTGCCCATATTAAAGCGCAAATGCACAGCGAAATTTTACCTTAGTGGTTTTGAGTAAACCAATTTATGGTGGAAAAAAGGTTTGACTAGCCATTCAAACCCTGGCCACATTTTATGAACACTTTGTGAAAGTGTCTAGGTGGGGGTTGTTTTTCCAGGGTGTTGGACCCGTTTTTGATACTAAATGGAAAAACCAATCACGTGCAGTGTGTTTACATTTTTTCAATGCAAACCCCAATCAGCGTTCGATGAGTGATCACCGAGTGGTTTTTGCGTCTAAAAACCAGTGACGAAAACCCCCAAGCCCCGGCGAACATGCTCGACATCTTCCCCCTTCGGCAGCAAATGTCAGTCTTTTCCCCCTCCCTAGTAACCACACAATCATGCTGGGGAGTTTTCAGCCCCAGGTGCTGTGATTTTTTCCCCCTTCCCTATGTGGTCCCTTAGTAATTAGTCAAACTGTGAAATCAAAAAAAAGAAACCCCTAGGTATTTAAAAAATATTAATTGCTCATGGAGACCCTTGTATGTTGAAACCTAACCCCATATATCCGGCTCGCCCTCTCCTCTTTATAACCCCTATTTCACGAGCTAGCTTCTTCCTTTATATATAACCTATATACACAGAGCTATCCTCTCCTCTTGTATAACCTATATTCACAGAGTCGCTCCCCTTCCCTTCATATAACCTAGATACACAGAGCTCGCTTCTCTCCCTTATCATAAAACCTATATATACAGAGCTCAGCTTCTCTCTCTATCACTCCTGCTCTCGACAGGGCACTGGCCCTGCAGGTTACTTTTAATAAACCTGCCTAAAGGAAACCTTACATTAAAATCCCGAAAGAGTGCTGGAAACACTTTCTATGTTGAGGCAGGAGCTTCTTTGGGGAATCTTTTTACCAATGTACCAGAAAAATGAAAATTGGGCCCTCCCTGTGCTAAAAAAAGCCCCTCATCTGGCACATTTAAGAGCGTACAGGACATGTTGTACCGCATGTATGTAGAGGGGTATAGATGCCATCCCCGCTGAAACCTTAATAAGTAAGAACAGTACAGGACATGTAAGTACCGCACTGTACTGTGTGAGGCGTATAGACCGCCAATCATGCATGCACCTCACTGATCATGTAAGGCAGTACAAAAATTTTGTATGCGCTGCACTGTAGAGAGGCGTCTACCTCCAAATCACTGCGCACTGCACAAATTACATTATGAACAGTAAGGACTTGAAGCCGCACTGTACTGTAGAGAGGCGCTTAAAATCCCAAATCCTGCATGTACTGCCTAATCTGTAAGAGTAGTACCGGACATGTAGTCGCAGTATGTAGAGAGGGTTTAGCCCCCAAATCACTGCATGCACCTCACAAATACGTAAGCGTAAGGACTGTAGTACTGACTAAAAATTGTAACTGAACTTTTTGGGGTAATTGTTTAGGACTATAAAAAGGGAAATAATTTTTTTTTAATTAAAAGTTGGATTCCTCAACCAATTTCACTGTGAACGGAGCCTAGAAAAGAAAGTTCTACGTGTTTGTTTTTTTCCAGCCTCTGAAGAAGCTGATGGGATCATTCCCCTTCTCTTTCCCCAATTTTCCCGCGCCCTTGGGAAAGGTGGATTCAGCAGTCACAGTTGGAGGGCCCGAGATCGGCCCCCAGGAGCGGGGACAGAGTAACGGAAAGGAGCGAAAGTTGACTTTGCCACTTGCTGGAATTATGCAGAGAGATGGCACCAAACCTCTGCCCAGTGTTACTGAGCTCTTCCCAGAATTTCGACCTGGCAAGGTATATTTCATTATTATTATCTTCTTGGTTTGCCTTTGTTTTTTTGCCTGAGAAAAATGGGGTATTGTGAATGTTGGCGTGCGGCCCTTTTTAAACGGCTTAAGGCGTGTAGTGTGCCGAATGTATGAAGGTGTTCCTTGCAGGTCATTCATACAGGGGAGTGTGGCCCAAAAACCACAAGTTGGCTCAGCACCATTTTCCTGGTCGTTCTTTGCGGGTCTACATACAGGGCAGTGTGAGCCAAAAACACAAAATTGGGTCAGGCACCACCCTTTCCCCGGTTGTTTTTTGAGGGCTTAATACAGGGCAGTGTAGAGCCAATACCAAAAGCTGGCTCAGGCACCACCCCTTTACCCCCGGGTTTTCTTCGAGGTCTAATAAAAGGGGAGTGTAGGCCAATCCCCAAGTTTGGCCCGGCACCACCCTTTGCCTGGTCTGGGTTTTTGCGTCATACTACAGGCTTGTAGGCCAAAAACCCCAAATTGGCTTTGGCACCCCCTTTACCTGGTCTGATGTTCTTCTGGGTCTTCATTCAGGGCATTGTGAGCAATACCACAAGTCTGGCTCAGGCCCCAAATTTACCTGGTTGGCCCGTTCTTCTGCGGCTACTACGGGCTGTGAGCCAATACCAAAAGTCTGGCTGGCACCACCTTTTGGTCGGCTGTTCTTTGCAGGGATAAATTTCGGGGGCGTGTGAGCCAACCACAAGTCTGGCTCGGCACCACCTTTACCTGGTCTGGCGTTCTTGCAGGTCATCATACATGGCGTGTAGGGCCAATCCCACAATTTGGGTCGGGACCACCTTTCCCCCTGGTTGTTTTTGCGGGCATACATACAGGGCAGTGTAGGGCCCAATACCCAAGTCTGGCTCAGGCACCCACCTTTACCCTGGTCTGGCGTTCTTTGCAGGTATACATACTGGCAGTGTAGGGCCATATAAAATTTGGTCGGGGCCCACCTTTCCCCCTGGTCTGTTTTTCTGGGTCTACAAAATGGCGGTTGGGCCCAAATATCACAAGTTGGTCAGGCACCCTTTCCCCTGCTCTGGTGTTCTAATGCTTGCGCCTGTTTGGCTAAAAGAATCTAATGTGTCTAATTTTTGAATGTGGTGCGATGTCCCAGGCCCCCCCAAAAATTTGGGCATTAAATTGTAAAACCGGTGCTTTCAACAAAAATTTGGAGGCAACTGTTCATCATTGTAGAACAGGGTATTTGCTTTTTGACGCCAGAAAAAAGGTGCAGCCCCCGTTTTACATGTCCCCTTTGGGCTTATGAAAAAGCGTATTTTGATAATTAGAAAAATCTGAATATCTCAGAAAAGATGAGTAAAATGTACAAAAACGAATTAAGTCTTTTTTGTGAAGGGGAGAAGAGGATTAACTTAAAGGGGTTTTCTCATCTGGCTTTTCCACAGAGCCTGCTCTTCACAGTCAGCTCCAGGCTTCCATTTCCTGTTCAGGGTGAGGGTAGTTCTACAGCGTCAGGCTCCTACTTCCTGTTCAGGCTGTTGGCGGCTCTACAGCTTCAGGCTCCCACTTCCTGTCCAGGCTGTGGGCGGCTCTACAGCTTCAGGCTCCCACTTCTTGTTCAGGTTTTGGGTGGTTCTACAGCGTCAGGCTCCTACTTCCTGTTCAGGCTGTGGGCGGCTCTACAGCTTCAGGCTCCCACTTCTTGTTCAGGTTTTGGGTGGTTCTACAGCTTCAGGCTCCTACTTTCTGTTCAGGCTGTGGGCGGCTCTACAGCTTCAGGCTCCAACTTCCTATTCAGGCTGTGGGCGGCTCTACAGCTTCAGGCTCCCACTTCTTTTTCAGGTTTTGGATGGTTCTACAGCTTCAGGCTCCTACTTTCTGTTCAGGCTGTTGGCGGCTCTACAGCTTCAGGCTCCCACTTCCTGTTCAGGCTGTGGGCGGCTCTACAGCTTAGGCTCCCACTTCTTGTTCAGGTTTTGGGTGGTTCTACAGGTCAGGCTCCTATTTCCCTGTTCGGCTGTGGGAGGCTCTACAGCTTCAGGCTCCAATTCCTATTCGGCTGTGGGCGGCTCTACAGCTTCAGGCTCCCACTTTCTGTTCATGCTGTGGGCGGCTCTACAGCTTCAGGCTCCCACTTCTTGTTCAGGCTTCGGGTGGTTCTACAGCTTCAGGCTCCCACATCCTGTTCAGGCTGTGGGCATTTCTACAGCTTCAGGCTCCCACTTCCTGTTCAGGCTGTGGGCGGCTCTACAGCTTCAGGCTCCTACTTTCTGTTCAGGCTGTGGGCGGTTCTACAGCGGTTATTGGCATAAGAGCTCTGCTATTCCTTGCTGATTCTCTTAGAGAGACATTGGTGATGGAGGTGTTTGCACAGCAAGGCACAATGCTACAGAGCTCTAAAGGGTTAAAATTTGTCAGTAAGAAAGATAAACAAGCACTTGTTCTGCTGAAAAGACACAGCAAAGTGTCCTCAATATTCCATGTGTGGTCTGACCAGTGACTTGTATAATGGGAGAATGATGTTCTGGTTGTGGGCCTCTATGCCCCTTTTAATATACCCCATGATACTATACTGGAAGCCAATATCATGAAGTTACTTACAGCAAAATCTGGACAGGGCAACCACCAAAACTGCACCAGCAGAACAACAGAGCGCACCCCTCCTAGTGCATACAGCACACTGAAGAATGAGCAGTACAAAACTGGAAGAGTCAGCCTTCTGCGTCCAACTCCAGTGGTCTGAGTAGAAAGAAAAGTTAGGCAATGTCTACATAGAAAAGTGTAAATGGCGACCAAATTCCGACGTCATTTTCACATTGCTGGATCACGAGTTTTGCGCAAAAAACTGCATTCAGATTACCGGCGGTCACTACATTGAGGCTGCTGGAATCTGATGTCAGTCCGGCTGAATATACAATGTGTTTTAAATTCCGCTGGACGGTTTAAGGGTATGTTCACACGATGTACCCGCAGTACACCGTGTTTTTCGGGAGCTCGCGCGGGGGGGGCTGGCAGCCCGCCGGCCCCATTGACATTCATTACTCACGGCACGCATGCGCCACGAATAATTGACACGTCACTTCTCTCCCTGCACGTACAGTACAATCGTATTGTACGAGCGGGGAGAGGAGGCGTAATCCATAGTTCTCTATGAAAACTCTGGATTAGCGTAATTTCTCGCCTGTATTAGAGCGCAAATACACGGCAAAATGCGTGCCGAAATCACGGCGTGTCAGCATAGCCTAAGATTTCAGAAACCCTCCGTAAAAAAAAATCTGTTCTGTATAGACTACAGCGTTGATTTTTCTATTGAGGGCTGCACAGCGCAGGATACGGTTGGATTTTAAGGGTATATTCACATGGTGGAATTTCAGCGTGTACAGTACGTGCGGGTGATTTGGGAGTCGCGCTGACTCCCCTCCGGCCCCATTGACATGCATTACTCGCAGCACGTAATCGCCGCGAATGATTGTCATGTCACTTATCTCCCCGCGCGTACAGTACGATCGTATTGTACGCGCGGGGAGAAGAAGCATAATTCATAGTTCTCTATGAGAGCTATGGAGTGCCGCAATTGCGGCGCGCATCTCGCCGCGTGTTAAGTGCAAATACGACGCGAAATGCACCCGGAAATTACGCCGTGTGAACATACTTTAAGCGGATTCAAAATACTGAATCCACTGAAAAATGACCCCGATCCAGCGCGGTGTAGACATAGTCTTAGATTCATTGGGCAATCTTACATTACATGATTATCAATGGTCCTTTTCCAGTGAATATTGTTTAATTTTATCTGAATATTTGTTTTTGTCTTTATTATTGTCTTCGGCTAAGTTCACACGGCTTATTGCCAACATAATTGCGGGGACGGATTTCGCCCCGCAATTACGCCGACTGCTGTGCAGAGAGAGCAGAGTGGGCGGTGGGGAGGGAGGGGGGGGGGGGCAAAGACATTCATTATTCACGGCGCGTACACGCCGTAAAAAATGTGCATGTCACTTTATCCCCCAACGGCGTATTCGCCGAGCGGGGAAAGAGCGGAATCCATAGTTTCTATGAGAAATGTGATTACGATATGGTGGGACGTATTCCAACGTACTGCAGCGCAAATACGGCGCACAATACGGCTGGAATCTGTCCCAGAATAAGCCGTGTGAACGAGGCCTTTAATTTATTTTACATAACAAGTCCCCATCTTAGCGCTTTCAGGGAACATTGTGGGCTTTATGCATGAAAACTGTTTAGGTGCAAGACTGACTTTGTTGCCCATAGCAACCAATCAGAGCCCATAGCAACCAATCAGAGCTCCGCTTTCATTTCATATAGTGCTCTGAAAAAATAAAAGCTGTCCTTGCTTGGGCAGCAAAGAAAGTCTTGCACTTAGACAGTTTTTGTACTTAAGTTCAAGCATCTAGATTAACTTTGATAACTTACTGTTATCATTCCCAGTGACAGCAGAATATACAAGCCTATTAAGCACACTTTTGAACTAATTCGTGTTCTATCTAGTCGCTTAATAGGGTGGTCTCCCTACAAGGATTGCTGCTTTTTATATTAAAGATCTTGCAAAAACCCTTTGCAATATATGTCCATTAACCGTGTCCTACCTATTCCTAGATATCCCCTCTTGTATGGGCTGCACCAGCTCCTCAGGTCACTATAGCTACACACCTGTTCAATCTCTCCTGATAGGCTGCCAGCGCTGGTTGCTATAGCTACAGACCTGGTTGATCTCTCCTGATAGGCTGCCAGCGCTGGTCGCAATAGCTACAGACCTGTTTGATCTATCCTGATAGGCTGCCAGCGCAGGAAGCAATAGCTACAGACCTGATTGATCTATCCTGATAGGCTGACAGCGCTGGTCGTAATAGCTACAGACCTGTTCTATCTCTCCTGATAGGCTGACAATGCTGGTCGCTATAGCTACAGACCTGTTTGATCTCTCCTGATAGGCTGCCAGCGCTGGTCGCTATAGCTACAGACCTGTTTGATCTATCATGATATGCTGAACACTGGTTGCTATAGCTACAGACCTGGCTTCTACTGCAGCCTAGTGGAAGCCAGTAAACACGCCCCTGAATTCAAAGTGAAACCAAGAAAACAGGACTGAGGTAAGATGAATCAATGTAGTGAGACAACCCCTTTAAGCTCATACAGGATGCCTGTGATCACCTAACGTACGATGTGATCATTGGGACTAATAGAATAGTCAGTGATGCAGATTATTGATAACATAAAGGTATATAATTAGTAAACCTCGTTTATTGGAAGAGTTGGTTCATCTGATCAGTAGTTTTTGTTCTGCCTCTAGGTTTTGCGCTTTCTTCGACTTTTTGGACCTGGGAAAAGCGTCCTGTCAGTTTGGCGCAGCGCACGGCGAAAACGAAGAAAGAAGCACAGAGAACTGAGCCAGGACGTTCCGCCGAAGGAGGGGGAAGAAGCAGAGGCAGTGACTGAGAAGAAGTCTTGCTGGGAATATGAGTACGCTCCACCACCACCACCTGAGCAATGCCTCTCGGATGATGAGGTGAGGAAGTTGCTCTATAGCATAATCTGTTTGACTGCACTTGGACTTTCTTAGTTGAAAGAAATTGTCTTCTTTTTCCTTTTAGCATCATGTTGCTTTCACGTCCAAAATGTTTGCAGTTTTTTTTTTAATGTATTTTGCCAATGGTCAAAGTTCCTTTTTTTGCTTGCTCTGCATAGACGTAGATCTAAAAGATATTTTGACTTCCTTCCCCAACTGCTGAGGGAAGTTTAGGAGCGTACTGCCTGCTACATTGTAAGGGTATGTTCACATGGCGTACTTCAGGGTGTAATTGCGCTGCAATACGACCAAAGTACAATCCGCAATTACTGTAAAATGATGGCACTCATTGAATTCTATGATAACCCCGGCTAGAACTGCGCACTGGGAGAAAGAAGTGGCATGTCAAATAGGGGCTGGGCTGGAGCACTTTAGAAGGACGTGCTGGCCAGCATCTACTAATAAAACATGCAATGTATAGCTGCACGCACAGTATGCTTTGCCATACGCCGGTCAAATGCTGTGTGAGTTCACCCTCTGGCTATGTTGACACGGCTGTAATTGCTGGAAGTTTTTCGCCCCGCATTTACGCCGTGTGTACGGGGGTGGGGCGTGGGGGCCGGCAGCCCGCCAGCCCCATAGACATGTATTATTTTCGGCGTGTATATGCCGTGAATAATTGACATGTCACTTCTCACCCCGCTCGCCATATTATGCGAGCGGGGAGAGTAGACATAATCCATAGTTCTCTATGAGAACTATGGATTACCGTAATGACTGGGACGTATCTCGCCCCGTATTTAGCGCAGTACGGCGCGAAATACGGAGTGAGATACGTCCCATTTTAAGCCGTGTGAACATAGCATATGGGTATGTTCACGCAGCATTTCACCACGTATTTGCACTTTAATAAGGGCGAAATGCACGCCGCAATTACAGTAGTTTATAGCTCTAATATGAATTATGCGTCTTCTCTCCCAGTGTACAATAGGATCATATTGTACGCCGGGGGAGAGAAGTGACACGTCACTTCTTTGCGGCGCTTATGCGCTGCTGATAATAGGAGTGAATGGGGCCGGTCCCCCCTATCTTTGGAAGTACATGCTGATGAGTGTGTACTTCCAAAACAGTACGCACCCCAGTACACCGTGTGAACATACCCTAAGTAGTCTTCCCGTTCTACTTTAACATCTACATCTATGCAGGGTTTTGGAGCTCTGTTTTAGAAAATAGCAGCTGTTACTGCTGTAAAGTTTTACTAGTGCATCTCAAAAAATGAGAATATCACTGAAAATATCATTGATGTCAAGTGGAGAAATCCATATGTTGTATAGACTCATTACAGTATGAACAAGGTTTAATATAATACATTTGTGAGCCCTATAACAAATAAAAAGATCCTGGAGAACCCCTTTAATTTTCAATGATATTCTAATTTTTTGAGATGCACTAGTATATTGAAGGGGTGTTCTGGGAGTTGGAATGCATTTGGTCTGGGGCATGATAAAGAATAGAAGATAAAACTCCTACTTGCCACCCGGTTCACTCCCAGCGGCGGACCCGGTTCACTCCCGGTGGCGGACCCAGTTCACGTGACATTGTGCCCAGTGATTGGCCACACCTGTCACGTGGACAATGAATGGACCGGCCGCCAAGACGGAATGGGAGCATCCAGGAGGTAAGTATGAGTCTTTTCTATTCTTTATCATGCACCGACCGACCAACAAGCTTTCTTGACTCCTGGAATACCCCTTTAAAGAGAACCTCTCACATAGATTATGCCCCCCTTGCTGAGGGCAGCGCAAGCCAGTGTCAGACCTGCTGTTTCCAGCGCTGTGTCCCTTATTCTGTAAGATGCTGGAGTTTTAGAGCATTTACCCCTCAAATCTTATACATGAGCAGGTGTTAGCCCCACCCACCAATGGCTAGCCCCGCCCACCCGGCAGTTATTCTCATGGTTCTACCTATTCAAAGTAATAGGTTTATCAGTTCAGGTGGGCGGGGCTAGCCTCAGCTGGGCGGGGTTTGAAAAAAATGACTCTTCGAATGACTCTTCGGTCTGAAAACTGCAGATTTGAGCATTAAATACATGAAAACTACAGCATCTTACAGAATAAGGGACACAGCGCTTAAAGCAGCAGGTCTGACACTGGCCTGTGCTGCCCTCAGCAAGGAGGGCATAACCTATGTGACAGGTTCCCTTGAAGTATTTAATCAGTAAGGAATTGTAAACCTGTTTTTTGCTAAAAAGGGTGGAAATTTGCCTCCAGATTGATTACATTCATTTGAAGATGAACTGATATTGTGCTGATTATTTGATGCTTTATGCAGATCACGATGATGGCTCCTGTGGAGTCCAAGTTCTCACAGTCCACGGGGGATACAGATAAAGTTGCAGATACAAAACCTAGGGTAGCAGAATGGCGCTATGGACCGGCCCAGTTGTGGTACGACATGCTCGGCGTACCTGAAGACGGCAGTGGATTTGATTATGGGTTTAAGCTGAAGGAGAACAATGATGATGATGATGACCATGTGGATGAAGTTGACCAGGTAGGTGAATGTCTTCTGCACTGATACTTGTCCAGTATTACTTTCGATATCTTACAGCTTTTATTTTGGACGTTGTTTAGAAACCAGAAGAAACCACAGAGACAAAATTTCAAGATGAGCATTTCCTGATGGTAACGCAGCTTCAGTGGGAGGATGATGTGATCTGGAATGGGGAAGATGTGAAGCACAAAGTAACTAAGACCCAGAGAGCAAGCTTAGCAGGTTGGCTTCCTTCCAGTATGACCAGGAATGCCACAGCCTACAATGCCCAGCAAGGTATTATTACTCAGTGCAATCATTGTCATTAGCATCAGAGTATTTACTCATTTACTGATGTAAAGAATCTGTCATGCAGGACTAAATCGAAGTGGATCACTATTAAACCTGCCAACGCCTCTCGTCCAAAAGCCAACTATACCAGGTTCACTGATCGCTTCCAAAGGAAAGGAAAAACACCCTCCGGAGCAGCAGGGTAAGGGCTGGGCATCACAAGGGCTATTTGATATAGGTTAAAACAAACTATATGGAGGACAGCACTGACCACCCACGATCCTTGGGTTTACGTGTGCCAGTGTCATAATCCAGAAGAAGCAAGTACAACCACAGGAGCCATACTCTATGACTTATGTCCAGTCACGAAAATCTGGCATATATATCTGCACTCACAGTCTATTAGAATTCAGCTAATTGAAAGTTATAATACCATTATCCAGATTTAATAGCACTCCAATTATAGCAAAAATAAAATATCTTATTGACATAATCAAAAATGCATAAAACTATCAATCCAGGGGAAATGACAGTATCTTTATAGTTATAGAGGAGTTTACATCAATAAACTTAGAAAGGGATTCTTTACTTTAAGAGCAGTGAGACTGGAACTCTCTGCTAGAGGAAATTGTCATGGTGAATTCACTAACAGAGTACAAAAGGGTCTGGATGCATTTCTGCAGTGTAATAATAGAACAAGTTATAGTGACCAGGATTCTGGAGAAGGGTCTGGATACATTTCTAGATGTAATAATAGAACAAGTTATAGTGACCAGGATTCTGGAGAAGGGTCTGGAGACATTTCTAGATGTAATAATAGAACAAGTTATAGTGACCAGGATTCTGGAGAAGGGTCTGGATACATTTCTAGATGTAATAATATAACAAGTTATAGTGACCAGGATTCTGGAGAAGGGTCTGGAGACATTTCTAGATGTAATAATATAACAAGTTATAGTGACCGGGATTCTGGAGAGGGGTCCTGTATTGAAGTGAACTCCCTTATATCTGTGAATTGAGATAGTGATTCAACTGAATTGATTGGATAAATTATTTTTAATGCATAAACTATTTTTTTTTTTTTTTTTTTTTGCTGTAAGCGGGGTGGTATTGAATCCGAATAATGTTAAACAATATTTCATTTTCTGATGACACATTCCTTTAAGTTTCCACTGTCAAACCCCTAACGGAGCTTCACTTAGGATCCTTTCGTGGAAGGTCATGATCCATGTTGCCATTACTTCAGTTTGAAAGATTTCAGATTTAGCCACCATGCCACGTAAATACCTCTTCCTAGTCATCCACATGGACATGGTGGTGGTAAATTTCCTTCCCTTCTCCAGAAGTGGTCCCTGTCTTCTACATAAAGGGTATACATTCGTTCTTCATCCCTGTTTCTTATATCCATGATTAAAGGGGTTGTCTCGCTACATTGATTTGTCCTGTTTTCTTAGTTTCACTTTGATTTGAGGGGCATGTTTACTGGCTTCCACTAGGCTGCAGTAGAAGCCAGGTCTGTAGCTATAGTAACCAGCACTGGCAGCCAATCAGGAGAGATCAAACAGGTCTGTAGTTATAGCGATCTGAGGAGCTGATGCAGCCCATACAAGAGGGATATCTAGGAATAGGTAGGACACTGGTAATGGACACATATTGCAAAGTGACTTGTTTTTGCAAGATCTTTAACATAAAAAGCAGCAATCCTTGTAGTGAGACAACCCCTTTTAAGTTTTTTTTTTTTTTTTTTCAAAGCAGGAAAAATGAAGGCGGTATGCTTACTGTCTATTCCCCAATAGAAGTTGGTTAGCAACTGCACACAATCAAGTGACAATCCAACCTGGTCTACACAGAGACTTATGGTCATATTGTCTTAAAATTATGTGTTTCTTTTTCTCGTCAGCTTCTGTTGAAGAAGATCGGCCGTGGTTCTCAATTTTTCCTATTGACAATGAAGAACTGGTATATGGACGATGGGAAGACCATATAATCTGGGATGATCAAGCCATGGACACTATTTTGGAGCCTCCTGTATTGACATTAGACCCCAATGATGAAAACATTATACTAGGTCGGTAACATTTTCTTTACATTTGTTTTCGACATAAGCGTATAGCATTAGAAATTTTGCTGTTGACTGGTGAACCGCCTTTGGAAAAACCATTGCCTGCTTCTTTAAGCTATTGATGAGAAAATGGGAAGGTTTTTCATGCTGTTTTTTATCAACAGAAATCCCAGATGAGAAAGAAGAAACTACATCGAATTCTCCATCTAAGGAAAGCAAAAAGGAGTCCTCTCTAAAGAAAAGTCGCATTTTATTAGGCAAAACTGGTGTAATCAAAGAGGAGCCTCAGCAGGTAAATGAATGATCTCTAAAGGGTTATTTCAGCCATTTTTTTTCTTGTATTACAAAAAAAATTCAAACGGTTTACATGAATTTAAATATCTATATGAAAAGTTTTTCCACTTTTAAATTCTCACTTCATTTAATTGATTCTGCCATGTTATTACCCGCTGAAGAAACTTGTTGGTACGGTAACACTGACCGTGCAAGATAAAAGTGCATGGTTAAACAAGTAGTTGGTTATGAGGATGGTCGCTGAAGTACTATGGGGAAAAAAGTATTTAGTCAGCCACCAATTGTGCAAGTTCTCCCACTTAAGAAGATGAGCGAGGCCTGTAATTGACATCATAGGTCAACCTCAACTATGAGAGACAAAATGAGAAAACAAATTCAGAAAATCACATTGTCTGATCTGGAAAGAATTTATTTGCAAATTGTGGTAGAAAATAAGTATTTGGTCACCTACAAACAAGCCAGATTTCTGGCTCTCACAGACCTGTAACAACTTTAAGAGGCTTCTCTGTCCGCTCATTACCTGTAGTAATGGCACCTCTTTGAACTTATCAGTATAAAAGACACCAGTGTCCCACCTCTGTGCAGGTCCCACCTCTGTGACACGCATCTATTTTGGGAACCAGCCCCTGAAAGTCTCAGCTCAGGGTGGAGAAACGGTCACACTTGAGCACAACTCTTCATTCTCTTCTATGGAAGTTCTGAACACAGCGCTCACCTGTACTGTCGCAGAACAGAATGGAGAGTCGTGCGCAGGTGTGACCAGCTCTCCATCCTGAGCCGAAATTTTCTGGGACTAATCTCAAGATAAATGCAGGTCCCAGAAGTGGGACCCACAAGTATCACACTTTCATAGCATATCGTTAGAATATGCCATCAAAGTTCGTGGTGGTAGCACCCGTTTAAAGGGATTGTTTAACTTTTTTTTTTTTTTAATTACTTGTTGCATTGGACTTTTATAAAATAAAGGAACACTCCTGTGTTTTTTTTTTCTCTAGTTCGTTAAAGATTTGAGTTAACAGTAGTGTCAGTAAATTTGCTTACCTGCAGCTGTGTGACCTGAAAGTTATGCATTCCTGTGGTAACCTTAAAGAAATTTTCTTTCTTTTTTTTTTTTTCAAACGGTTTTCATTAACATTTTCAAGTTTTTTAAACAAACATTCCCAACAGGGGTAAGAGGAGTAGAAAATAGGAAGGGAAGGGGAAAGTGTAGTCTGGGATGGAAAGTGGCGGAGGTAAGGTGTTGGTCTTAATCATGAAGTATTCTGATGCCCATTATCGACGTGGAGTAGTCCAAAGAGTCACTTATGAGACATTCGCCCAGCGCGTGTGCTGGAAGTGGATCATCATTCAGTTATGCTCAGGTAAGTATCATGGCGCACAAGTGGTGATCATCCATCAAGATTTTACGTCATGAAAACGTGATGTGAAGACCTGGTGAACCCCTAAAATGGGGCTTTGGCTTATGAGGAGTCATACAAGGCAAAACACAAGGCAACAGCAACAACAACAAATGATTGACGTACGCACACAAAAGGGGAGAGGAGGGGGAGTTGGAACAGAGCACACATGGAACCGCCATCCACCCTGAGGTAGTATGGAACCCGTCTTCAGGTTGGAGAGTAGGATCTTATGTACTATTCACGAATGCACCTCCAATTGTCTGTTCGAGGTACCAAGTTGTGGAACAGAAACACGATCTGATACGTGATCGTACGTGGTTTAAAGAAATTTCTAAGGCTATGTTCACACGGTGTATTTGCAGGGCGTAATTACGCCCCGCAATTACGCCGTGTGGACGGGGGCAGGGGGCCCGCACTTCGCCGGCCCATAGACAATCACTGCTAGCGGCGCGTATACGCCGCTAGAAAGTGACATGTCAATTATCTCCCCGCCCGGCGGGGAGAGGAGACGTAATCCATAGTTCTCTATGAGAACTGTGAATTACCGTAATGAATGGGCCGTTTTCGGCCCGTAATTGGCGCACTTCGGCGCGTAATTACGGACCGAAATACGGCCCATTTTAAGCCGTATGAACATGGCCTAACAGACTGGAGGAAAAAAAAATGTGCTCACCCCTGAATTTGAGGCTGCTTCAGTATTCCCGGATGTGGAAGCCCCTTTAAGTGTGTAATTGTGGGGGCGAGAGTGCATCATATCTATTGTTTGAACATAGTGTTTGCCGTAAAGTGAAGTCAAGAGTCACATCCAAGACTTCCATACTGTATTAGGCTGACCATCACTGACTGACAGATTGAAGCCTTTTTGGCTGTTGAACGGAGTAATATATTTTGTATAATGTGTCTTTGCACAGAACATGTCCCAGCCAGAGGTAAAGGATCCCTGGAATTTATCCAATGATGAATTTTACTATCCAAAACAGCAAGGCTTACGAGGAACCTTTGGAGGAAATATTATCCAGGTAATTTTTACATCTACACTACACAAATTTCCTTCTCAAAGCATTGATACTTATATGGATGGTCCTGAGAGTTTCACTATGGAGTGAACTTCTTTGATATGGAGACCGAATATGAAAATGTGACTGTATGTATCATCATTGGTCTCCATCCAGCAGTGTGCACTCAACCATATGATGTTGCATCCAGACACTGGATGCAGAGAGTGTGATCAACCTTCTGATAGGATTATTATGTAAGAAGACGCCACAGATTTTTCTTATCAGATGTTAAATGTTATGTTTCAGAGAAAAAATGCAGATCTTGGCGGAGAATACGTTTCAAATTTTTTTTTTTTTTTTTTTTTTGAAGGCTCTGGTGGGCGGTTAGTGGGGATAGTAATACAGTGCCTGCACTTAAAGGGGTGTTCCCACCATAGACTTTGATGGCATATGCATAGTATATGCCACCAAAGCCTGATAGGTGTGAGTCCCACCTCTTGGACCTGCACCTATGTTGGGATCGAGCCCCCAAACGTGTTGCCTCAGAATGGAGAGCTGATCGGGCTTATGCGCAACTCTCCATCATGTTATATGGGAGTTCCTCCTTCAGCCGAACACATCACTCACCTGTACATAATGAAGAGTCGTGTACAAGCCTGACCAGCTCTGCATTCTGAGTTGAGACTCGGATAGGTGCGGGTCCCTGAGAGAGGTGCATAACGTATCAGTATGCCATCAAAGTCTGTGGTGGGAGCACCCCTTTAAGAAGTTTTTCCATCTCAGATATATATGGTGTATGGCCACCTGTAGGAGCTGCACCTATTTTCGAACAGGCCGAAAAACCACTTGTTCCAAATGGAGAATTGTTTATACTTTCGTGCTTCTTCTCCTTTCATTTTAATGGGAGTTCTGAGAAAGGCCGAGCAGCTATACTTGACTGAACTCGGAACTCCCATTGAAATGAATGGAGCGTGATTGTGCAAGCGCAGCTACTTCTCCACTTTAAACAGGAAGCTTTGCAGTCCCTGTTCTTAAAATAGATCCGGGTCCCACCTTTTGGAACTGCAATTATCAGACACTCGTGGCATATTCTACTGTTGTGCCATAAATATCTGAAAGGAAACATTTTGCAAACTTTTGAATCCCATGATACTAGTGCGTCTCAAAAAATGAGAATATCACTGAAAAGATAATTGATATCAATGATTTAAGTCAAATAGAGAAGCCCATGTATTGTATAGACTCATTACAGTATGAATTACAAGGTGTAATATAATAGATTTGTGAGACCTATAACAAAAAGATGAGAAAAGATGGAAAACCCTTTAATTTTCAATGATATTCTAATTTTTTGAGATGCACTAGCACAGAAGGCTTATAGGGACTGTCGAAGTAGCTTCAAGTGTTTGCATTACTCATCATGTCCTTTCTCTCCTTGGTGACAGCACTCCATCCCAGCAGTAGAGCTCAGACAGCCCTTCTTCCCCACACACATGGGTCCAATGAAACTAAGACAATTCCACCGTCCTCCATTGAAGAAATATTCGTATGGCGCTCTGTCCCAGCCGGGAGCACACTCTGTGCAGCCGCTTCTTAAACACATCAAGAAGAAAGCAAAGGTGATTAATAGTGTTTGCCTTATGTTTTGTTGAAGATAATCTCCAC
Source organism: Phyllomedusa bahiana (assembly GCA_025379985.1). Lineage (NCBI taxonomy): Eukaryota > Metazoa > Chordata > Amphibia > Anura > Hylidae > Phyllomedusa > Phyllomedusa bahiana. Next base: position 42,365 of record JAODAL010001951.1, read on the forward strand.
TGAGCCTTTCCTATGCAGTAAGCGTTGGCTACATTCTACATAGCAAAGGCTCCCATCACATTGTCCCCACATCTCCCTGTTCTGTATAGAACTATATGGGTGCGTTTACACGGCAAAGACCAAATACCGATTGGGAAATCCCAACCGGTATTTGGTCTTTTTTTGGCACACAGGGGTCGGCTTTTGTCCATGGTTTGCGGATTCAAGCCCTCCCCCTTCACACCCACATGTTCAGGTTCCACCTGAAAACTGGGCGGAAGAATGAACATGTTCTAAGTCACAGATGTCAAACTGCCGGCCCTCCAGCTGTTGGGGAACTACAACTCCCATCATGAATTTGTATAATCTATAACAGTGGGCATGATGGGAGTTGTAGTTTCCCAACAGCTGGAGGGCCAGCAGTTTGACACCCCTGTGCTAAGTTTTTCGGACTGCCAGCGATGTACAAAAAAAACATCCGGCGGAAAATCTGCTGCACGGATTTTCCATTAGAGTCTATGTAAAAAGTTGACAGTCGGTTTACAGACGGCTTTCAAATCCGAAAACCACCTGTAAGGCCTCGTTCACACCGCGAGTTTGGCTGTGGCTTTCGCTGCGGTTCCCACAGCCAAAACCTCGTCCTGACCTCGCCGCAAACTCGCGTTTCCCCTCGGCGTGGTTGCGGCGCGGGTGGGGCATGGTTTGGGGCGCGGCTTGCGGCGAGGGTTTGCCCCCATGCAAATTAATAAGCAGGGGGAAAACCACGGCCCAGCCACGCACCAACCGCGGCGACACCCGCGGGAACACCGCGCAGCTGCCGTGCTGAGGACTCCCTGTCAAGAAGTAACAGGAGAGTTCTCAAACACGCGTGGCAAGGCCGCGGCCATACCCTCGACGTGTGATTATTAACGCGGTGTCCCATAGGAAACCATGTTAATAAACTGGGAGCGATTTGGACGTGGTTTTGGCCGCGGAAACCGCGATGGAACCCGAGGCCATAACCTCGTTTAAATCCGTCGTGTGAACAGGGCCTAAATCCGATTGCAAATCTGTGCTGTGGGGACAAGCCTATTACATTCACCTTTGAGTTACATAACGGAGATTTTGTATCTAATTTAATCCGTTAATTTTCTCTTCTGTGTATTAGATGCGAGAGCAAGAACGCCAGGCATCTGGTGGTGGAGAGTTGTTTTTTACGCGCACACCTCAGGATCTCACAGGCAAAGATGGAGATCTTAGTCTTTCAGAATATAGTGAGGAAAATGGACCCTTAATGATGCAGGTTGGCATGGCAACCAAGATAAAGAACTATTACAAGAGGGTGAGAATTCTGATAATGTAGAAGAACTAGTTAGGCAGAATTGGAGACATAAGTCCTAATCGTAGCATTGTTTTCTGTTTGATTTATTCCGTAACAGAAACCAGGGAAGGACCCCGGTGCACCTGACTGCAAGTATGGAGAGACGGTATATTGTCACACCTCACCATTCCTCGGCTCTCTGCACCCAGGACAGCTTTTACAGGTACGTGTCAGCACAGAAGACAGGTTACATGCTTTCTGCACAGTCAATAAAGATGGACTCGGCTGTGCTCCTCCAATATAATCCTTAGGATATTTATGGCTTTCACCTAAACATATGGAACAGACCGCCGCTCCTCGGTGAATCAAGCTTCCAGCACTTGAAAGATTAAAAAAAAACCTTTATCCTTTCCAGAAATGTAAGATGTTAAACTCCATGGGCGACATGCATGATTTTTGGCACCCAGTTGCCATTTATTTGCGCATAAAAGTAGCGTAGAATGCAACTGAATCTATGAACTTGTTCTACTGCGGGTCATAAATCAGGCGCATTCTAGTGCAAAAGTAACGTTTCTGGCTCAGGTAAACCACTTCTAAAGTGCTCTACCTGTTCCAGCAGCAATGCGCCTGGATTTGCTGTACTGAAGCTATAAATGTGCTATAAATGTACGGTTGTAGTGCGCCCCACCTCCAACACGCCCCTCGATCTCAGGCGCATTACAAAGTGCCGTGAGCGCTTTTTAGTCCGCCTGATTAAAACTATAGCGAACGGGTCTTATGGACACCTCAAGCGCATTGCAATTTACAGTTATGTAATTGTTTCTTCTAAGCTTTGTATGGTTTTTCATATGCTTTGTACTGCATGAGCCAGAAATAGCGATAAATCACTGAATGGGACCAGCGCTTCCAGGTAGAAAAAAGTGCAAGAGATTTATTGAGTGCTTACATGCCCACACATATCATGGTACTGAAAAATAGTTAAAATCCAACGCGTTTCTGGTGCTACATCGCACTCTTGTTCACGGTAAGGGTGCTGCATGGTCTTTGCTATATATTGCATGTATATGCCTTGTTTTACATTTTCTACTTTAATAAACCTTTTTCGCAATTTAAAAAACAAACAAAAATAAACTATAGCGAATGAGGCTGCGCTAGATCTCGGGCTGATAAGACGCCAGACTTCTGGAGCAGCCCCATTCATACACGTCTCCCAATGTGCATAGTCCTGCTACGCGTTTCATACCAAGGTGTTGGTTCTTTTTTACAGCCTATGCCCATGGAGTTTTACGTCTTAGATTTATAGAAAGAATAAAGGCTTTTTTTTTTTTTTTTTTTTTTTTTTTTTTTTTTTTTAACCTTTCAAGCGCTGGATCACATCATATTTTCAAGCTACATTCTTTCTCATCTGCCCTTGCACTGACTTTTTTTTTTTTTTTTTTTTTAATGTACTTTAGGCTTTTGAAAATAATTTGTTCAGATCACCCATCTACTTGCATAAAATGCCTGAAACTGACTTCCTGATTATCCGCACCCGGCAAGGCTATTATATCCGAGATTTGGTGGACATTTTTGTGGTCGGCCAACAGTGTCCTCTCTTCGAAGTTCCTGGTCCAAACTCTAAAAGGGCAAACACACACATCCGTGATTTCTTACAGGTTTGTCTCAGCTTTTTTTTTTTTTTTTTTTACTTTTATGTGTATATTGTGCCAACTAAATTAGGATTTAAATCTTTTGTAAATCTGTTTTAGGTGTTCATATATCGTCTCTTCTGGAAAAGCAAGGACAGGCCTCGTAGGATTCGGATGGAGGACATAAAAAAAGCTTTTCCTTCCCATTCAGAGAGCAGCATCAGAAAGAGACTCAAACTGTGCGCTGATTTTAAAAGAACAGGTAATATCGTGCACTCCTTATTTTTAGGGGGAGAGGCGTTTGTACCCTTCATTGACAACGAGCAGATTTATCACTTTATCATAGGTGGTTTTCTTTAAGGGGGTTTTGCCATGATCTCATTTCATACCTTCTGCATCCAGCTCTTCAGCTCTGTGCCCTCAGAAGGGGTTGTGTGTGATTTGTTTGAATTGCATATCATGTGACCCAGCAGGATGACATCAACAGGCCGTTCCTCTCTGTAGTCAAAGAATGGTCAGTTTATGTATAGAGCTGTTAGTAGTTACAATGTAGCTCAGAGGTAAAACTTTTGCCTCCAGGCACAAGGGTCCTTGGTTCAAATCCCTGCAAGAACCAAACCTGTGGATTATTTTTCTCTTTATCAATGCACAGATCTGATTGAGGTTTCTTTTTTAATTTATTTGCACTGTTTGACTAATTACTAAGGAGCAGAGAGGACAGGAGTAGAGTGACAGCACCTGGAGTTTGAACATTCAGTAGCTGCCTGAGAGGAGAAGTGATGTCTGAGCATGTGCGACCAGGACTGAGGAGCTTTACAAACTTCCCATGTCAATTTTTCTTTGTGGAAAAACCCCTTTAAATCCTCAAAAATCTTATTTTGGTTATTCTAGGAATGGACTCTAATTGGTGGGTTTTGAAGCCAGATTTCCGCTTACCAACAGAAGAAGAGATTCGTGCAATGGTATCTCCTGAACAGTGTTGTGCATATTACAGCATGATTGCAGCAGAGCAACGTTTGAAGGTCAGTAATAGGCTAAATGTTAGGAAACAACCAACGTTCTTACCAGCGTGTAGGCACTGTGGCCTATTTTATTCCTATTGTGCGAAAAATATTATATTTGGAATGGGAGTTTAGTATTGTGCTGCAACATTACTAGGAGACGTGTGCAGAAGGCAGGTTGCAGATCTGTATTGTATGGATGGATTTTGAATATTTTTGGAACGGTTTGAAATCCAATGAGAGACTGGAATAGAGGTAATGAAAAGAGGAAATGAGTTGGGCAGCTTAATTGAGGATAGAAGTCTGTAAGGCTATGTTCACACGGCGTAATTGCCAGGCGTACAGTACGCCCCGCAATTATGCCAGGTGTTTGGGAGTCGTGCTGATCGGCGCGTACTCCCGCAACGGGAGGAGAATGGGGGGGTTGGTGCCCGGTGGCCACATAGACTGTCATTACCCCATGACATGTCGCTTATCTCCCCGCGCGTACAATACGATCATATTGTACGCCCGGGGAGAGGAGGCGTAATCCATAGTTCTCTACGAGAACTGTGGATTACCGTAATTTTGGCGCGCATATCGCTCGTATTAGAGCACAAATACGACGCAAAATGCGCGGCAAAATTACCCCGTGTGAACATAGCCTGAGTGAGAGTGATCCACGGAGAAAATGATGAAGATATGCACAAGTACTTACGCTGCATCATTAGGGAAGAAATTTTAAAGAGGACCTGTAACTATTCCTGATACGTCTGTTTTAGTAAATCTTTGTGTTTTCCAGTCTATGTGGCCCGGTGGCCACATAGACTGTCATTACCCCATGACATGTCGCTTATCTCCCCGCGCGTACAATACGATCATATTGTACGCCCGGGGAGAGGAGGCGTAATCCATAGTTCTCTACGAGAACTGTGGATTACCGTAATTTTGGCGCGCATATCGCTCGTATTAGAGCACAAATACGACGCAAAATGCGCGGCAAAATTACCCCGTGTGAACATAGCCTGAGTGAGAGTGATCCACGGAGAAAATGATGAAGTTATGCACAAGTACTTACGCTGCATCATTAGGGAAGAAATTTTAAAGAGGACCTGTAACTATTCCTGATACGTCTGTTTTAGTAAATCTTTGTGTTTTCCATGAACTTACAATCCTGGAGCATCTTCTCCTATAACTGTATGTTGTGCTGTTCCTCTGTTAATCCTCCTAGAACTGTATTAATGAATCAGTCAGGTGGGTGTTACCAATTGTTAACACCCATCTGACTGATTCAGATATACATTTCTGGAAGGAATAACAGTGGAACAGCACAACAGTCATAAGAGACGAGGCTCCAGGATTGTTATTTCACAGGGAACACAAGGATTTACTAAAACAGACATCAGGATATGTCACAGATTCTCTTTAAGGGGAACCCGTCAGGTGGTTTATGCTGCCCTATCTGAGAGAAGGATGTGGTAGAGGGAGAGAAGCTGAGCTCTGTGATATATAGGGTTATATGATAGAGGAGAGAAGCTGAGCTCTGTGATATATAGGGTTATATGATAGAGGGAGAGAAGCTGAGCTCTGTGATATATAGGGTTATATGATAAAGGAGAGGAGCTGAGCTCTGTGATATATAGGGTTATGTGATAGAGGGAAAGGAGCAAGCTCTGTGATATATAGGGTTATATGATAAAGGAGAGAAGCTGAGCTCTGTGATATATAGGGTTATATGATAGAGGAGAGAAGCTGAGCTCTGTGATATATAGGGTTATATGATAGAGGGAGATAAGCTGAGCTCTGTGATATATAGGGTTATATGATAGAGGAGAGGAGCTGAGCTCTGTGATATATAGGGTTATATGATAGAGGAGAGGAGCTGAGCTCTGTGATATATAGGGTTATATGATAGAGGAGAGGAGCTGAGCTCTGTGATATATAGGGTTATATGATAGAGGGAGATAAGCTGAGCTCTGTGATATATAGGGTTATATGATAGAGGAGAGGAGCTGAGCTCTGTGATATATAGGGTTATATGATAGAGGAGAGGAGCTGAGCTCTGTGATATATAGGGTTATATGATAGAGGAGAGGGGCTGAGCTCTGTGATATATAGGGTTATATGAAAAAGGAGAGGAGCTGAGCTCTGTGATATATAGGGTTATATAATAAAGGAGAGGAGCTGAGCTCTGTGATATATAGGGGTATATGATAGCGGAGAGAAGCTGAGCTCTGTAATATATAGGGTTATATGATATTGGAGAGACGCTGAGCTCTATGATAAATAGGGTTATATGATAGAGAAGAGAAGCTGAGCTCTGTGATATATAGGGTTATATGATAGAGGAGAGAAGCTGAGCTCTGTGATATATAGGGTTATATGATAGAGGAGAGGAGCTGAGCTCTGTGATATATAGGGTTATATGATAGAGAAGAGAAGCTGAGCTCTGTGATATATAGGGTTATATGATAGAGGAGAGAAGCTGAGCTCTGAGATATATAGGGTTATATGATAGAGGAGAGGAGCTGAGCTCTGTGATATATAGGGTTATATGATAGAGGAGAGGAGCTGAGCTCTGTGATATATAGGGTTGTATGATATTGGAGAGACGCTGAGCTCTGTGATATATAGGGTTATTTGATTAGGATACATTTGTAATGCAGCGATTATACTCTTCCACTATCGGCATTACTTTGACCTTATTCACATCCATATATGTTTGGAGATGACGGTCTTCCTTGGTTTCAGGATGCTGGTTATGGAGAAAAATCATTTTTTGCCCCTGATGAGGAAAATGAAGAAGACTTCCAGATGAAGATAGATGATGAGGTAAGGCATAGAAAATGACAGGAGTCTACATTGTGGTGTTTGGTTCTCCAAATCATACATGGCTATTTATCTTTAAACAGGTGAGGACTGCACCGTGGAACACAACTAGAGCGTTTATTGCTGCCATGAAAGGAAAATGTCTCTTGGAGGTGACCGGCGTTGCAGACCCCACCGGCTGCGGAGAAGGATTCTCTTATGTGAAGATTCCTAACAAACCAACTCAGCAAAAGGTTAGAAGTTTATGTCTAATGGTTACGCGATTCATGCAGACATTCATGTTACATTTGTGTAAATTTGTAGATGTATCTCCCCTCTTCATTGAATTGTGTATTGTCTATATTTCTCCATATAATATATGTTGTTACCAAACTTGCTTAGATATTTTGGGACGGACCATAAAATATCAATGTACAAGGAATGTTATTAATAATGCACTAATCTTGTCGTAACAGCAAGATGATAAAGAGCCTCAGCCGGTGAAAAAAACAGTAACGGGAACTGATGCGGATCTGCGAAGACTTTCCTTGAAGAATGCTAAACAGCTGCTCCGCAAGTTTGGAGTGCCGGAGGAAGAGGTGAGCGCTACATTCACACAGTGATTTTTTATTATAATTATTATTTTTAAATATCATTTTTTTAATTCCTTTTTTTAAAGACGTGTATTATGTACACAACACACATCACAAATGCACTTCACAAGTGTTCTATTGTGCACACAGCACATGTTTTTATGCAATTTTTTTTTCCCATACGCAATATGCAGAAATCAGGATTGCTTGTCACTTAGTGTTGTGTAGGACGTGCGTTAACCCGTGGAATTTATATGTTGAAATCAATGAACTTGGCAAAATGCACACCAGAATCACGTGTACTTTGTTTTCTGCCTTTTTATCTGCATAAAGCACATCTAAGAAAAACACTTGCATAAAATACTCAGAATAATAGAATTTACACACGGATTTTCCCTGAATTACAAGTGGGTTTTTAGCATCCTTTTGTACACAGTGCGTAAAGAACATGTGTCCACTTCATGTGAAAAGTTGTTTCTATTGACCTCATGTTCTTAAAGATTTGGGAGTTTCCTCGTTTAAACCTAACACCTTTAATGACATGCATAGGTGTCTAAATGAATGAGAAATGCACTAATCGGTACCAGAGCTCAGCTCCTCTTCCTCTAGGATAGTGATAGTGGTTTTGGTTTTTTGGTTTTTATTATCTAAATAAATAAATATATATATATATAGATAGAGAGAGATATAGGGAGAGTCATAGAGATATATATATATATATATATATATATATATATATCTCTCTCTCTATATATATCTCTCTATATATATCTCTCTCTCTCTCTCTCTATATCTTTTTCTTTTATTAATATCTCTCTTCTCTCTCTATATAAAATATTTATTCTTCTCTCTATTTTTTATCTTCCCTTCTTATAGAGAGAGAGAGAGATATATATAGAGAGAGAGAGGAAAAGTTATATTGAAAAGAGAGAGAGAGATAAAATATAGAGAGAGGGGAGGATAAAATATAGGAGAGAGGAGATATATATAGAGAAGGAGGAGGGGATATATAAGGGGAGAGAGAGAGAGGGGTTTTATATAGAGGAGGGAGAGAAAATATTTTAGAGAGAGAGGGAGGGTATTATATATAGAGAGAGAGAGAGGGGATATATTATTAAAAGAGAGGAGAGAGTATATAATTTGAGAGAGAGGGGGAGATATTAAAATTTTAAAAAGAGAGAGGGAGAGATGTATATATAGAGAGAGGGAGAGAGATATAATTTTTTAAAAGGGGGAGAAAAGAGAAAATTATAGAGAGGGAGAGAAAATATTTTATAGAGAGAGAGAGAGTATATTTGAGAGAGAGGGGATTTTATATGAGAGGAGAGAGAGATATATTTTAGAGAGAGAGGAGAGATATATATGAAGAGAGAGAGAGATATATATATATAAGAGGAGATATTATAGAGAGAAAATATATATTAATAGAGAGAGAGATTTTATATAGAGAGAAGAGAGAGGATATTTATATAGAGATATTTATATATATAGAGAGAGAGGATATATTTTATAAAAGAGGATATATTTTAGAAAAGAGATTTTTTATTTTAGAGGGGATATATATATTATATATATAGAGGAGAAAAGATATTTATATAGAGAGAGAGAGATAAAATATATAGAGGGAAAAGAGAGAGATTAAAAAATATATATAGAGAGGAGAGAAAAGGGTGAGAGAAAATGAGATATATAAAATTTATATTTTTTATATATATTTATATATTTTATATTTTATAGAGAGAGAGAGAGATTTTATATATAGAGAGAGAGAGAGATTTTTATTTTAGAGAGGGGGAAGATATATAAAATAGGAGAGAGAGAGATATATATAGAGAGAGAGAGAGTTAAATATAGAGAGAGAGAGTTTTTTTATAGGAGAGAGAGTATATATATAGGGAGAGAGAGGGTTATTTTTATAAAAGAGAGAGGAAAATATTTATTTAGGAGGAGAGTGTTTTATTATATAGAGGAGGAATATATATATAAGAGAGAAAGTTTTATTATTATAAGAGAGAAAATATATTAAAAAAAATAGGGGAGGGGAGAGAATTTTATAGAGAGAGAGAGAGGGGAGTATATTTTTAGAGAGAGAGAGATATATTTAAAAGAGAGGAGAATAATATAGAGAGAGAGTATTATAGAGAGAAAAGGGTATTTATAAGAGAGGGAGAGATATATTTATATAGAGAAGGGGGATATATATATAGAGAGGGGGATTAATATATATATAGAGGAGGATTTTATTTATAGAGAGGAGGAGATTGTATATATATATATTTTATATATTTTATTTATATATATATATATATAGAGAGAGAGTATATATATATATATATATAATTATGAGAGGGGAGTTTTTTATTTATATATATATTTTATAGAGGAGATTTTATTTATAATTAATATATATTTTAGAGAGGGGGGATATTTTTATATTTTTAAGAGAGAGAGGGTTATATATTTTATATTAAGGGGGAAAAGGGTTATATATATAGGAGAGAGAGGATTATATAAGAGGGGAGAGAGAGGGTATATATATAGAGGAGAGAGAGATATATTTAAAGGGAGAGAAGGGGATTTTATTTAGAGAGGAGGGGAGGGGATATATATAGAGGAAAAGGGGAGGTTTTTTATATTTTAGAGAGAGAGATATTTTATTTTGAGATGGAGAGATATATATTAAGAGGAGAGGGGAAAATATATTAGGAAAAGAGGAGGAAAATTATAGAGAAGAGGTGAGAAATATTGAGGAAGGGGATTTTTTTAGAGAGAGAGAGAGAATATATATTAAAAGGGGAGAGATTTTATATAGGGGGAGAGAGATATTTTATATAGAGAGAGAGATATATATATAGAGAGGGAGATATATATATTGGGAGAGATTTATATAGAGAAAAAGGGGAGATATATATAGAGAAGAGAAATATATATTGAGAGAGAGAAGGGAAATTTTTAAGAGAGAGAGAAGATACATAGAGAGAGGGGAGGGATATATTATATAGAGAGAGAGAGGATATTTTAGAGGAGAGAGAGAGATATTTTAGAGGGGGAGAAAAGAGAGATATATTGAGAGAGAGGGGGAGAGATATTTTAGAGAGAGAGAAAATGAATATTTAAAAGGGGGGAGAGAGAGAGATATATAGGGGAGAGAGGGATATATATTGGGAGGGGAGAGAGTATATATAGGGGAAGGGGAGAGAGGGGATATATATAGGAAAAGAGAGAGGGGTTTATATAGAGGAGAGAGAGATATAAAATTGAGAGAGGAGAATAAAATTTTAGAGAAAAGAGAGAGAATATTTTAGAGGAGAGGAATATATATATAGAGAGAGGGGGATATTATAGAGAAGAGGGGAAAAGATATATAGAGAGAGAGAGAAAATTATTTTATAGAGGGGAGAGAGGGGATATTTATAGAGGAGATATATATAGAGGGGAGAAAGGGAAAAATTTTAAAAAAGAGAGAGAGGAAGAGATATTTTATAGAGAGGGGAAAAGTATATAGAGGAGAAAAGGAGATATTAGAGAGAGAGAGAATATATAGAGAGAGGAGGAAAATATTTAGAGATGAGAGAGTTTTTATAGAGAGAGATATATAGGGGGAGAAAAGAGGGGAGGGGAGATTATAGGGAGAGAGGAGAGAGATATATTTGGAGAGAGAGAGATTATAGAGGAGAGAGAAAAGGGTAAGAGGGGAGGGGAGAGAGAGAGAAAATATAGGAGAGAGAGAGAGAGAGTTTTTTAGAGAGAGGGAGGGGAATATAGAAAAGAGGGGGAAAATATATAGAGAGAGAGAGGAGAGAGGGAAAAATAGAGAGAGGGAGAGAGAGAGATATATATAGAGAGAGAGATATTTATTTAGAGAGAGAGGAGAGAGATATATATATTTATAAGAGAAAGGGGGAGAGATATATAAAATTATAGAGAGAGAGAGAGAGGAAAAAGAGAGGAGGATTTTATATATAAATATATATTATATATTTTAAAAATTTTTATTATATTATTTTAGAGAGGAGAAAAGGATTTATATAAAGGAAAAGGGGAGATTTATAATAGAGAGAGAGAGATTATATATATTTGAGGAGAGAGAGATATATATTTAGAGGAGGGGAGAGAGGGTATAATATAGAGAGAGAGGAGATTATATAATTTGAGAGGAGTTTTTATATATTATTTGAGGAGAGAATATTAAAATTAAAGAGAGAGAGAGGGGGAATTTTTATAGAGAGAGAGAGAGAAGAGATATTTTAAAATTTGAGGAGAGAGATAAAATTTTTATGGAGAGGAGATATTTATAGAGAGAGAGAGATATTATAGAGAGAAAAGGGATATATATATAGGAGAGGAGATATTTATATAGAGAGGGGAGAGATTTTATATATATTTTAAAAGAGGAGAAAATATATATGAGAGAGAGTTTATATTAGGAGAGAGATATATTTTATTTGAGAGAGAGAAAATAGATTATATATATATATATATATATATATATAAATTTTATTTATATATATATTATATATATTTATTTATATATTTTTTTATATATTTTTATTTTAGAGAAAAGAGGAGAGAGAGAGAGAGGTTTTTTAAAATATTTTTGGGGAGTTATATAAATATATATATATATTTGAGGGGGTATTTATATATATTATATAGGAGGGGGATATAAATTTTATATTTTGATGAGAGATTTTATTTTATTTGAGAGGGAAAAGAATATTTATTAGAGAGAGAGAGAGATATATATATAGAGGGGGGAGATTATTTATAGAGAGAAGGGGAGGGTATTTATAGAGAGAGAGAGGGGATATATAAAAGAGAGGAGAGAGATATATATATTAGAGAAGGGGGAGGATATATATTTATAGAGAGAGAGAGAATATATATTTTAGGAGGGGAGAGATATTTTAAAAGAGAGAGAGAGAATATAGGAGGGGAAGATTATAAGAGAGGAGGAGGAATAAGACGAAGAGAGAGAGAGAGTTATATATAGAGGGGGAGAGAGGAGGGGATATATAGAGAGGAGGGGAGAGAGACGGGGGAGAGAGAAATTTAGGGGAGGAGGAGAGATATATAGAGGAAAAGAGAGATATATAGAGAGAGAGAGAAGGGGATATATTTTAGAGGGAGAGATATATAAAAGAGAGAGAGAAAAGAGAAAAGGAATTTGATAGAAAAGATATATATAAAAAAAATGATATTTATATTATATATTTATGGAGAGGAGTTTTATGAGGGGAGGAATATGAGGGGAGATTAAAAGAGAGAGATATATAGAGAGAATATTTTGAGAGAGATTTTTTTAAAGAGAGATTATTGGGGAGATATATAGAGAGGGGTATATATATATGAGAGAGAATTTTTATAGAAAAAGAGAGATTATAGAGAGGGGAGGAAAATATGAGGGGAGGATTATAGAGAGAGAGATATATAGAGGGAGAGATAATTTGAGAGGAGAGATATATAGAGAGGGATATTAGAGAGAGGTATATGGGAAAAGGGGAATATATAGGAGGAGATTTATAGGAGAGGAGGTTTTATAGAGAGAGAAAATATATAGAGAGAGAGATATTGGAGAGAGATTTAAAAAAATAGGGGGGGGGGAGATATTTGAGAGAGAGAATATAGGAGGAGATATATAGGGAGAGATATATAGAGAGAGAGAATATGAGGGGAGAGATTTATAGAGAGAGGGATTTATTGGGGAGAGATATATATAAAAGAGAGGGGATATATAGAGGAAAAGAGATATATTGGGGAGAGAAAATATAGGAAAAGATATATATAGAGAGGGAAAAGATATTTTAGAGAAAAGAGATTTAAAAGAGGGGAGATTATAGGAGAGATAATATAGAGAGAGAAAAGTTTTTTATTGAGAGAGAGGGGTATATATAGAGAGGGGAGAGAATATATAGAGAGAGGGGAGGGTATATATGAGAGGAGGGATTTTAGAGAGAGAGAGTATATAGGAGATAGAGATATTGAGGATAGAGGAAAAGAGATGAGAGAGAGAGGTTTTATAGAGAGTGATATTTAGGAGGATATATAGAGAGAGAAAATATAGAGAGGAGAGAGATTATAGGGGAGAGATATATAGGGAGAGAGATATTAAGGGGGGAGATATAAAATATTTGAGGGGAGAGATATTTTTTATTTGAGAAGAGGGTTTATTATTGAGAAGGGGAGGGTTTTATATATTGAGAGAGAGATATAATTAGAGAGAGATATATATATAGAGAGAGTTTTTAAAAATATATAGAGAGAGAGAGAGATATTTAAGAGAGAGGGTATATATATATAGAGGAGAGATATTATATATTGAGAGAGAGATATTTAGGGGAGAGAGATATATAGAGAGAGGAAAATATATAGAGGAGAGATATAGAGGGGGAGAGGGATATAGAGAGAGGATATATAGAGGAGATTTTAGAGAGAGAGAGAGAGAGAGAGGAGAACGGGGAAGACTTGGGGAAAAATTTATATAGAGAGAGAGAGATGAAACGAACGACTTGGATATATATAGAGAGAGAGAGAGAGAGAACGACTTGGATATATAGAGAGAGAGAGAGAGAGAGAGAACGACTTGGATATATAGAGAGAGAGAGAGAGAACGACTTGGAAAATTTTTAGAGAGAGAGGGGAAAGGGGGGGGGGGGGGGGGGGGGTTGGATATATAGAGAGATAGAGAGAGAGAGGGAAGATTGGTTTATTTAGAGATATAGGAGGAACGGGCTTGGATTTAAAAAGCGAGAGAGAGAGAGGAACGACTTGGATATATAAGCGAGGAGGAAACGAATTGGATATTTTATAGAGAGAGGGGAAGATTAAGGAGAGAGAGGATTGTGTGGAAACCCTTTCAATAAACCCCATTATACTTTATTTGTGAATATTTCTATGGGTTAAAATAAACCAAAAGACCTTGGTTCCTCAAAAAAATAATTTAACCCCTTTATGATTCAATGAAACCAAAAACAGCATTCGTGCAAGGGGGAAAACATTTAAAAAATTTGATTTTTTAAAAAAAAATAAATCCCTTTTTTGTTTTGAAATGCAAAAATAGACAATGTTTTGAACAGCCCGCGGTTTTTACAAAACAAGTAAAAGAAATAAAAACCACCAGGAGACAGGGGATATATAAAAAATGTATGGGCAAAAGAATGTAGCGCTGGTGGGTGTAAACAGGGAAAAATTAAAAAAAGTACTATCGTAATTTGAAAATAAAAATCTTACGTAACTATGATGCTGTTCTTTCAGAGGCAAAAGAAAATTTGGGGGGGTATGAGCAAATTTACATATGTTTAGGTTTTAAAGGGGTTTAATGGGGTATTGTTTGGTGTTTGTTTTTTTTTTTTTTTAAAGTGCGTGCTGGGAAAAAGGCCCGTGTTGAAAGTACGGTGGGGCCCGCATTTTTACTTTTCAAAAACTGCTACGGCCTGGCCCTTTTTCTTTTATTTTTCCCCCGGGAGGTAAATGTCGAAAGAAGTGCGTCAAATTTTTTATGGGGAGCGTACTGTGCGACTAGGATCGCCTTAGCTTGCTCTATGCCAACTGCACCCAGCGTTTTATCTGTTCCAGGCTCATATATATTCACGTTTCCTTAGCGCATCTCTGGGCTCTCCCAGCGCTTCACTTACCTATCTATAGTTATTTTCCATACGTGGACCCAGCATCTATTCACACTATGTGATCTATTGATACAGGTTGTGGTTACAACCGAAACGTCTGCACTGAAGATGACATTACTTCAGATCATATATCCTTGCCATTTATAACTTGTATGGAAAAATCGATCATTGTATTTAACTGTATTCTATTGTATTCACTACAAATTCCTAATATAAATATCAATGTTGAAAAGCAAAAATCTTATGTTTTGTGCTGTGGAACTATATTTCTGACATTATACAGTGCCTTGCGAAAGTTTTTGGCCCCCTTGAACTTTTCAACCTTTTGCCACATTTCAGGCTTCAAACATAAAGATATAACATTTTATTTTTTTGTGTAGAATCAACAACAAGTGGGACACAATTGTGAAGTGGAACGAAATTTATTGGATATTTTAAACTTTTGTAAAAAATAAAAAACTGAAAAGTGGGGCGTGCAATATTATTTGGCCCCTTTACTTTCAGTGCAGCAAACTCACTCCAGAAGTTCAGTGAGGATCTCTGAATGATCCAATGTTGTCCTAAATGACTGATGATGATAAATATAATCCACCTGTGTGTAATCAAGTCTCTGTATAAATGCACCTGCTCTGTGATAGTCTCAGGGTTCTGTTTAAAGCGCAGAGAGCATCATGAAGACCAAGGAACACACCAGGCAGGTCCGTGATACTGTTGTGGAGAAGTTTAAAGCCGGATTTGGATACAAAATATTTCCCAAACTTTAATCATCCCAAGGAGCACTGTGCAAGCGATCATATTGAAAGGGAAGGAGTATCAGAGCACTGCAAATCTACCCCGACCCGGCCGTCCCTCTAAACTTTCACCTCAAACAAGGAGAAGACTGATGAGAGATGCAGCCAAGAGGCCCATGATCACTCTGGATGAACTGCAGAGATCTCCAGCTGAGGTGGGAGAGTCTGTCCATAGGAAACAGTCAGTCACTGCACAAATCTGCCCTTTATGGAAGAGGCAAGAAGAAGCCATTTCTCAAAGATATCCATAAAAAGTCTTTTTTAAAGTTTTCCACAAGCCGCCTGGGAGGTACCAAACATGTGGAAGAAAGGGCCGCCTGGAAGACACCAAACATGTGGAAGAAAGGGCCGCCTGGAAGACACCAAACATGTGGAAGAAGGGGCCGCCTGGAAGACACCAAACATGTGGAAAAAGGGGCCGCCTGGGAGACACCAAACATGTGGAAGAAGGGGCTCTGCTCAGATGGAACCAAAATCCAACTTTTTGGCCACAATGCAAAACAATATGTTTGGCGTAAAAGCAACACAGCTCATCCCCCTGAACACCATCCCCACTGTCACACATGGTGGGGGCAGCATCATGGTTTGGGCTTTTCTTCACCAGGTACAGGGAAGATGGTTAAAATTGATGGGAAGATGGATGGAGACAAATCCAGGAGCATTCTGGAAGAAAACCTGTTGGAGTCTGGAAAAGACCTGAGACTGGGATGGAGATTTATCTTCCAAAAAGACAATGATCCCAAACATAAAACAAAATCTACAATGGAAGGTTCCCAAATAACCGTCTCCAGGTGTTAGAATGGCCAAGTCACAGTCCAGAGCTGAATCCAATCGAGAATCTGTGGAAAGAGCTGAAAACTGCTGTTCACAAATGCTCTCCATCCAACCTCACTGAGCTCCAGCTGTTCACAAACGCCCTCCATCCAACCTCACTGAGCTCCAGCTGTTCACAAACGCTCTCCATCCCCACTCAGTGTGATCCAGCTGTTCACAAACGCTCTCCATCCAACCTCACTGAGCTCCAGCTGTTCACAAACGCTCTCCATCCAACCTCACTGAGCTCCAGCTGTTCACAAACGCTCTCCATCCAACCTCACTGAGCTCCAGCTGTTCACAAACGCTCTCCATCCAACCTCACTGAGCTCCAGCTGTTCACAAACGCTCTCCATCCAACCTCACTGAGCTCCAGCTGTTCACAAACGCTCTCCATCCAACCTCACTGAGCTCCAGCTGTTCAAGAATGGGCAAGAATTTCAGCCTCTCGATGCGCAAAACTGATAGAGACAAACCCCAAGTGACTTGCAGCTGTAATCGCAGCAAAAGGTGGCGCTACAAAGTGTTAGCTTAAGGGGGCCGAATAATTTTGCACGCCCCACTTTTCAGTTTTTATAAGTTTTACAAAAGTTTCAAATAACCAATAAACTTCGTTCCACTTCACAATTGTGTCCAACTTGTTGATTCTTCACAAAAAAATTTAAATTTTATATCTTTATGTTTGAAGCCTGAAATGTGGCAAAAGGTTTAAAAGTTTCAAGGAGGCCGAATACTTTTGCAAGGCACTGTATATTGAGTTGCAATACTCCTTTCCACCAGCACCCATCTATTACTAAGTGCTAGACTTTTTATATTGAATTGTAACTTCTTTTTATGGGAGCGTACTGTGCGACTGGGGGATACGTCTGGTTATCATAGCAGTCAAGGAGTGCTATAATTTTACCGTATTTGCAGGGCATACTTCGGGAGCATTGCAGAGCAAATACGTTGTGTAAACCTTCTCTTAATTCAGCAGGAGACCCAGCCCAAAAAGTAGTAATAAAACTTGAAAAAAAATGTTGAAACCCTCTGTATACACCCACCATGTTTTTTGTCTTTGTCTCCTGTGTATTTGTGTTTTGTATTTGTGTTTTCTTAGCTTGTTTGCCTGACGCTGTCTGTTACTAACATTGTCTATATTTGTATTGTTACACTAATAAAGATTTATTTCTTTTAGATCATTTATTTTTGTCTTCCTCTTGCACTATCCCATTTTTGGTTTTGGCTTCTCTATACGGGAGAAGTTTTTAAGGTGAAGTGCACATTTTAAGGAAGCAGCGCCTTTTGATCCTTATTCCTCTTCTTTTTTTTTTTTTTTTTTTGCTTCAGAGTTCATTCTAGTTCTTGTTCTGAAATGATCATGTCTCGTTTTGTTGGGGTTTTTTTTAGATTAAAAAGCTGTCTCGCTGGGAAGTCATTGATGTTGTGAGAACAATGTCCACCGAGCAGGCGCGCTCCGGGGAGGGACCCATGAGCAAGTTTGCTAGAGGATCACGCTTCTCAGTGGCAGAACATCAGGAAAGATATAAGGAGGAGTGCCAGCGGATATTTGATCTACAGAATAAGTATGTTGCATGGATTTGCTTATCTACCCTCAGTGAATCAGTCTTATTCTTGCTGATTCAGACACAACAGTTTTGCAGTGTATTAAGGCACTTGTGTTTTTATTGAGTGATAATACACCCATAAAATTACATTGACGATCAATGTCAAATATACTTCTACAACCTGAAGAACTTGTGTACAAACTATTAACGATAACAAAGAAAACCATGGACTCCTAGTTATTAGTCTGCTGTATTAATAGGGGAGCCCCGTCCCCTTTTACCAGGGCTGTGGAGTCGGCAAGCCAAAGCCCTGACTCCGACTCCTCAATTTCCCAAGCTTCTGACTCCTGACTCCCTCATACATGGAGCATGTTTAAGTGATAACTTTACTGTAGTAAAATGGTGACATCAGGCTGTTTATCTCCTTATGATACAATAATCAAGCTATTTAGGTAGAACAGACACTGACAAGCAAAAGGGTAACAATGTTTTTGATCTTTTGAACACTTGTGGGTAGAGTTGAAGAAAAAGCTGTATTTGTATCCAAGTCCACACTGCACCAACATAGGGAATGTGTAGAAGAGACCTGGGATCAGATTTTTGTAAAGACATGCTTGAATCTGATCCAGAGACCAGAATGATTCAGGCAGTATTAAAAACCAAAGGTGGATTTCCCAAATACCAACAAAATACTAAAAATTAACATTTTGATTTTTAGGAGCAAAACAGTAACAATGCAGTTACAGGAAAGTATCTGCAGAACTAAGCAGATGCTAAATACTTGCAAGTCAAATTTATGTATAAGATAGGTAAGATGACTGTATATAAAATTACAGTAGCCTCATGTACAAAGCTGTAGTGGATGGTGAGATATGGAGCCTGAAAGTCTCAAGTTCAAAACATTGTTACCATTTTGCTTTTCAGTGTGAAATATATTTATTGGATGTGACTTTAGAACACAAAAAATTGGAAATATGCAAAACACTGCAGGAACATTTGTGGAGTCTCTGAATTTGTTCTGAGAAATAGTATTGCCTCCATCAGATCCTGCATACATGACCTCACATCTGATCTCATTATTTCCAGGCTAGAGAACGGCCTCTCTACACTAACCTAGGTTGGGGGCAAAGCGGGGACCACAGGGGCAACATATCTAACAATGTCAGGGTATTAAGGAATTGCCTCAGCCACAGTCAGTTTTGATGAATGGTTGATCTTCTACTACTTTGAAAGCAGGTGAAAAATGTTGCTGAAATCTGTTTGTCATTGGAGCAGAATCTTTCCCCTGGGGCAGCGCTTTGCCTGCTCCTTGTCATCAAGTACACTCCTCATGTGATGAGGCTGAAGATATGGGAGCAGTAGCACTGGCCGCACCCAATTCCTCTTGCTCTTTGCACTGCATCGAACTAACTGGACCAACTAATTAAATATTTTGGGAGTCGGTCCATTTTATGACGACTCCGACTCCTGCAAAATAGGCACCGACTCCGACTCCACAGCCCTGCCTTTTACCATCCATTGATAGGCTGACCATTACAAATACTGTCAGTCAATAGACACAGGGTTGAGGTGATTTTCCTCTCTGTAAATATTTTTGCACTTCAATTTCCACCTGAATTTCAGCAATTTAATTCGGGTCGGCGAGATAATCAACTCCAACCCTAACTCCAATGCTAACCATAGGGAAGACGTGGGTGACAGTAGGGTTAGTGTTAGACTATGTTCACACCATGCTTTCTAAAGAGATTGTCTCATATTGATGCACAGCTTTAAGATATGCCACTAATAGTTGATCACTAAAACAAAAGCCTGTATCTAAAAGTTACATACGAATTTTCTTTTTCTTATATGTAGCCGTTTTAAACTATTTCTGTAAGGAAGAAGATTCTCACTGCTCTTCTTTTATGTTTCATACATAGCACAAGGCATTATGGGAAAGGAGCTAAGAAGCCCAAGCGCCCTCTGTTGGATGTAGCAAATCCCAATTTGCTTTTGCCCCACTGAGTCTTTAGAAAGCAAAAGGGATATTAGCCAAGCCAGCATCACCCATCTGCATACTCCTGTTTCTGGGTTTTTGCCCCTCATCAGTGCAGAGCGATACTGGTTGGCTGGGTGGGAGGCAATGAGTGGCTCAGAAAGGGGAACATCTCTCCTTGGGGGGAACACCATATAGGTGTGTGGAGATTTGAAATTACCTTTTTGCACTCCAGTTTCAAATCTCCACACACCTCTATGGTGCTCTCCCCAAGGAGAGGTGTTCCCTTTTATGTTTCATGTTAATACATATGGTCTGTATTTTATAGGTCATAGTTTTATTTATCCATTTACCTACCCTTGCTTTTTCCAGAGTCTTGGAATCCGCAGAGGTGTTGTCCACAGATACAGACAGCAGCTCCGCTGAGGATAGCGACTTTGAGGAGATGGGGAAGAACATTGAGAACATGCTACAGAATAAGAAGACTAGTTCTCAGCTGTCTCGAGAGCGAGAGGAGCAGGAGAGAAAAGAGCTGCAGAGGATGTTGATGGGAGAAGACAGCGGTAATGACAAAGAGCGGAGCCGAAAGGACAAAAAAGACAGAAAAGGGTTTTGTGAGTATTGTCAGCCATGTCTGTGGTTTGAATTGGAAGCTGGACTTTAGAAGGCAAGCCAAAACCAGCAAAAAATAGGACAGGACACACAAAATATGGGTCTGGTGACAAACACAGATAAACGACAGTTGGGTAAAAGTTCCTTTGTGACAACTTTATCTCTGATATTTTTGGCTTATGTCTACATTTTTGTATATGTTTATACATTTTGCGCTAAGATTGTGGAGTTGTAGAGTGTGCACTTTTATTCATTCTTGTGTGAAGTATCACATATTTTGTGTTCTTCCAGCGATGGTTGCAGGGTGTTTGTTCACTGATGTTTCTCCCCAGACATGCCACCGTTCATTTGTTTGAGGAGGCAGAAAACGTTACTTATCAGAGAAGAAAACCCTTTGCCAATTAGTGCATGTCCGCTTCCTATACTGCTGTGCACATTGAAGCCTTTTCTGCTGATGCAACCTTGTTGGTAGAGGAGCAGTGACATCCCTCTGCTTTGGATCCTCATATGCAGTAGAGTTTGCTGAACTGATGTGTTAGACACATGTCTGGTTGCCCCCAGCTCGTTTTGGCGGTGAGCTACTCCACTGTAGCATCTTGGTTCCCCCTTGCAACTTTTTTAGACAATGTTCGCCTTTTGCATCCGTTGCACATGGTGCTCCAAAGTTTCCACATTGCTGCCATTTGTCCGCTCACCTTATTCTTTCACCACAGCAGCCGCCAATAGTTCACAACCTGCGTAGTTTCAAAATTACTGACACCCTTAGCCCAAAAGCTCAATAATCATCCCTTGTGACAACTCTAATAAATTGTCCCCTCTATTCATGACTGCAACGAGGGATATGTGTGCAGACAGCCTATCACACACCTTATATACCCACCAAGCCAGCTCACCACACATGATTTCCTTCATAAACTACGAGTCGCATTATTATGACTGCTTTCTACTTTAGACATCACCAGTACAGTGATGTCTAAAGTAGAAAGCAGTTCACAACCTGCGTCAAAAATACTGACACCCTTAGCCCAAAAGTCAATAATCATCCCTTGAAACAAAGCCAATAATCATCCCTTGAAACAAAGCCAATAATCATCCCTTGTAACAAAGCCAATAATCATCCCTTGAAACAAAGCCAATAATCATCCCTTGTAACAAACCCAATAATCATCCCTTGTAACAAAGCCAATAATCATCCCTTGTAACAACTCTAATAAATTGCCCCTACTATTCATGACTGCAATGTGGAATATGTGTGCAAACAGCCTATCACACATCTTATATACCCACCAAGCCAGCTCACCACACATGATTTCCTTCATAAGCTTCGAGTCACATTATTATGACTGCTTCCTACTTTAGACATCACCAGTACAGTGATGAGTAAAGTAGGAAGCAGTCATAATAATGTGACTCGACTGCGTATTAGTTCGTAGCATTGCAGTGTTAATGTGCATGTTATTTTATGTCTGGTCACCTGGACTTCTACTTTTCTTGCAGAACTTTTGAGTCCAGTATTTTTCCCTCTACTTCATTAGATAAGTAGCGAAGGGTCCTGAAATCTGGTAAATAACGTACTCTTTCAGGGTCCGCCACTCCAGGAGGTTCTCACAAGGACGATGACACGGCTTCAGTCACCAGTTTAAATTCGGCAGCAAGTGGACGGCGACTGAAAATTTACCGCACGTTTAGGGATGAAGATGGAAAAGAATACGTGCGATGCGAGACGGTGCGCAAACCAGCGGTTATCGATGCTTATAGTCGAATCCGCACCACTAAAGATGACGAGTTTATGTGAGTACTGCTTACGCTTTTGATGGCAAATCCAAGGTTGCAATTTAATTTTTATCTGAAATGACATTATGCTGTTCTATGACGCCGGTGGTGCTGGTTACTGTCGAAAATTTGCCCTTTTTGATGAAAAACATCGGGAAGAGATGCGGAAAGAACGGCGCAGAATCCAAGAGCAGCTGCGAAGACTGAAACGCAACCAAGAAAAAGAAAAACTCCGAGGTCCTCCCGAAAAGAAGCCCAAGAAGATGAAAGAACGTCCAGATCTAAAGGTTGGAGAATAGAGAAAATATTGCAGTGTACAAGAGTGCAAACATCTAGACATGGTCTAGACCAGGGGTGGGCAATTATTTTTCCCATGGGGCCACATGAGAACTTGGAATGGTTTTAGTTGGCCAGACTAATATGTTTAACTCAGTTCTACCTAATACCTATACACCCCAGAGTCGATTTCTAAGCTCTTATCAGTCGACTTGAGGCCTTAACAACTGGCTTAACGACTGTTAGCGACTTCACAACGCAGTCACTTATATTTACCACAGTATAGGTAATAGGTCCACCAGTAGGTGGATATATAGTTTATAGGTCTCACAGTAGGTATGTATATAGGTTATATGTCCCCCATCAGGTATATGGGCAGGTTATATGTCCCCCAGCAGGTATATAGGCAGGTTATAGGTCCTCCAGTGGATATATAGGCAGGTTATAGGTCCCCCAGTTGATATATAGGCAGGTTATAGGTCCCCCAGCAGGTATATAGGCAGGTTATAGGTCCCCCAGTGGGTATATATGTAGGTTATATGCCCCCAGTTGCTATATAGGTGGTTATATGTCCCGAAGCAGGTAGAGAAGGCTAATTAAAAATAAAAAAAAACTAACAGAACTCGCCTCTCCCCCGCTTCCTGAAGCTCCCGCTGTTCTCCGTCTTCATCGTGTGTACTTTTTTATTTTTTAAACTCCTTTTTATTTCCATATTGCACAAAAAAAGGTAGATTACAGCATATCCATTAATCATTATAACAAGTTTAAAATTGACATGCAAGTTTCATTTCGTGTACATTAGCCATAAACATTCAAATAATAGGAGAGCTATGCAACTATGTGTACGTTGTAAGATAAGAGGACAATACTGGACTAGAGATGTTACTATGCAGGTTATGAAATTGTCCACTGTTATGTATAGAGTCCACTCTTCAACTCCCTGCTTATGTTGCTGATTGCAAATATGGTTATTTTCTTTATTTTTTTTTTTCAAAACCAGGCAACTCGCATAGCCCAAAGCCGATTAATGTAGTGGGTTTTACCATTACAATCTGGAACATGCCCTACGAGAAACCATATCAACAAAAATGCACAATATATTCAGTCATCCTGTGTTCTGTGTAGCCTGCTTGCAGCTCATCGGAGTACTCTGCAAAGCAGGGAGTGCCCGCTCTCTGCTCCACAGAAGCCTGCAACTGTAGGTGCGTCCAGAGGACGCACATACAGCTAGTCCCCTGCGCTGACACCATCGCCGAACGCCAAGGTCCCAAGCTGATAGCTTAGCAACCGGTATCGACTTGGGCCCTTAGCGGTCGGTGGATGGCGGGCCAGTCGGAGCTAGTTGGAGGGCCGGATGTGGCCCGCGGGCCATACAATGCCCAGGTCTGGTCTAGAAAGGGAAGATATCTCCTTAGGGAGAGCGCCATATAGGCGTGTGGAGATTTGAAATTTCCAAGCCAGCATCGCTCTGCTCTGTACTGACTAGGGGCAAACACCTTGAAATGCCTATCTACAGATGGGTTATGCTGACTTGGCTAATATCCCTTTTGCTTTCCAAAGACCCAGTGGGTCAAAAGCAAATTGAGGATTTGTTACATCCAATAGAGGGCTCTTGAGCTTCTCAGCACCTTTCCCATAATGCCTTGTGATATGCAGATGCTTTGTGGAGTGCAAAAGGCAATTTCGAATCTCCACACACCTATATGGTGCTCTCCCTAAGGAGAGAACTTCCCTTTCTGAGCCACTCATTGCCTCCCATTCAGCCAAGCCAGCATCGCTCTGCTCTGTACTGACGAGGGGCAAACACCCCGAAACGGCTGTCTACAGATGAGTGATGCTGGCTTGGCTAATATCCCTTTTGCTTTCTAAAGACCCAGTGGGTCAAAAGCAAATTGAGGATTTGTTACATCCAATAGAGGGCGCTTGAGCTTCTCAGCTCCTTTCCCATAATGCCTTGTGATATGCAGGTCTGGTCTAGACAGATAATGGCTAATAATTACTGGTTTTTGGTTCTAGCTCAGTGCAAATAATGTCAGCTGTTAAGCCTTTATCGTATAATCTGTACTTTTTTCTTACAGCTAAAATGTGGAGCTTGTGGAGCAATCGGTCATATGAGAACCAACAAGTTTTGCCCCCTGTACTACCAAACTAATGCTCCTCCATCTAATCCAGTGGCAATGACTGAGGAACAGGAAGAGGAGCTGGAAAAGACAGTGATACACAATGACAACGAGGAGTTGATCAAAGTGGAAGGCACCAAAATAGTTCTGGGCAAACAACTTATTGAAAGGTATGGCCGCAACTTACAGCAACATTGGGTTTTGCACTGTGCACCTAAAGCCCTGTTCACATAGTGGATTTCAGTACAGACCACAAGGAAAACAAGCTAATAATCAATACGCCATAGCTTGTACAGCACAGAATTTTCTACTGTAGAATTTGAAATATGTAGTGCAGAAAATATCTAATTTATTCCGTATGGTTTCTCCATTGAAACTACCGGGGCAAACAAGGGACGGGTTAGACCCATTGAATGGAGATGCACAGAAGATAAAATCCTCAGCAAAAGTCCGCACAGATTTCTGCAATGCATTTTCATTATGGAAAATTCAACCATGTAAACATACACCTAAAAATTAGCAGCAGATTCTTTAAAGGGGTTTTGTTATAGGACTCACAACTATATTGTATTAAACTTATTAATTCATACTTATTAAAAATTATTTACCTGTCCTTCTGTGCAAAACCAGGCAAAGAGCCTTGTCTTCCACTTCATTTTATCCCGTGCAAACCATGTAATGATTGTTCATTGAACACATGGCCTCAGTGAACGTTTTGTCATCACTCAGTGCTATGAAGCCAGGCTCAGCTCAGGAACACTCCCCTGTGGTGGGCCTGACCTGAGCAGAGAGTGATCCAGCTGCATTCACTTTTTCCAGCCTGTAGTTTGCAAGTGAATAGAAATAATTACTTTAGAGTAATTACAGGGGAGGGGGAACTGTTAATCTTTGAGTGCTGTTGGCAGAACTTTCTAGCAATAATGGAAGCAAAGGACAGCAGTACAGAGCTGGGGGGTTGTGTACTGCTTTGATGAAAATGATGACTGCAGCTCTGTACAGTTTACATACACAGTGACTCTTGAGTCCTAGCTATCATCATTATCATGACTGAGCGTACAGAGGTGGGGGGTATTACTAATGTCAGCACGATGTCTAGCAGTGATACCTCTGGAGAGAAGTCTTAGATTGCAATGCAGTCTGGGAGTTGTAGGAAAGAGCTGCTGGAGAACTTCTGACACACAAGCTTCACTGCAAAAAGTGGATCTTATGATAGATGAATAAGGAGGACCTGCCGTATTAGAGATGCTCTGACCAACACATATGGCCATCACTATTTGGCTCTTGTCACAGCTGAGTAGATCCTTGAGCTTTCCTGTTTTGATTTTTTCTGCTTTCAGTAGATCAGCTTTAATACCCATCTTTCACTCACTGTCTCATATAATCCACCCTGTGACAAGTACCATTGTCCAAGGATTAGGAATGTTATTCACTTCACTTTTTTTTTTCCTTCTTCAAATTAAAAGTTTATTGAATTTTTTTTTAGATTTCATAGTATAGTATGCAACATAACCATAGAAAACATGGGAAGAGTAATAATGCTAGTAAAAAAAAATTACAATATCAACATATCACAAGCATTATATATATGAATAAAGACAATCCGTGAGATGATGCAATCAATCATGTTTAGCCATGAAAAGACATATACATATAAAGAGGAGATGAACAAGATCCATTGAAGGTGACCTTTCACTACAAGCAAGTGATGAGGCACTAAAATAAATTCCCATAAATAACATTATTAACAGAGAGATGGGGAAGAGGAAAAAGAATCTGCGACAGTGCCACACCTACCACATCAACGCTCGGAAATTCACTTCACTTTTAGGCCGTGTTCACACGGCTTATTTCAGCGCGGATTGGCGCCGTACTCCGCGCCGGATTTGCACTGCAGTACGGCGCCAATCCGTCAGAGTAATTACGGTAATCCACTGCTCTCATAGAGAACAGTGGATTCCGTCGCTCCTCCCCGCTCAGCGAATCCGCCGCGGGAGGAGAAAGTGACCTGCACATTATTTACGGCGCGTCCGCGCCGTAGATAATGCATTGTCTATGGGGTCGGCGGGCTGCTCCCCCGCCGCGCTCCCGCGTCCCGCCCCTTATTCACGCCGGATTTGCGAGCGCAATCCGGCTCGCAAATCCAGCGTGAATAAGCCGTGTGAACGGGGCCTTAATGTTATCCACAAATACATATTACCTTAATATGTGTATATTTTCTTCTAGCGCGGATGAGGTCCGTAGGAAATCCTTGGTCTTGAAGTTCCCTAAACAACAGTTACCTCCAAAGAAGACGAGAAGAGTTGGAAGCACTGTGCATTGTGATTACTTAAACGTAAGGCCTTTAACACAATGTAACATTGCAATACTTAATCAAATTTTAAAAAATTGTTTTAAAAAAAAAATGGAATTTGGGAGAAACTTTAAAGGGAATCTGTCGACATTTTTTTGTTTTTTTTTTTGTTTACTTATTAAAACAAGCCCCTGATCCATCTTCTTTTCTTCTTGGCAGTTGTTATTTTCTGATTGTAGGTTTCTCAATTCCGTCGTCTATATAGGATTATGGGGTCAGCATTCTTGCTTGCACGGCTTTTAACAGTATTTAGGCTATGTCTACACTGCATAGCATTGAGATCGTATTTTCGGCACTTTTAGGATATTAAAACCCCCGAAAATACGATCATTCGTGTAGCCCTATAGACTACAATAGAGAATAAACGACCTGTAGTCTCCGCTGGTCGTTTTTTCTAAGATCGTCTTTCGGCGGCGGCGGATTATACAACATGTATAATACGCTGGAGCTTTTAGTTTTTTTGTCGTCTTCCCATACAATACAATTTTATGGGTGACTGCAAACAAAATGAGAAACGTTTTTGTGCAAAATGTGACAAAAACCGCGGTCGTGCATCAGTTAAAAAAAAGGCTGATTTTGGCTGTTTTTTGTCTGATGCAGTCTAGCCCTAGCCTTAGAGAGATGCTTTAAAGCAACTTCATGGACATAGGAGCCTGTGACCGGGAGCATGTCCATTGACTTCTATAGGAGAGTTTTCTAGTCATGCTCTGTGACCTGGGAAGAAGTCAGTGTGCAGAGAGAAGGAGCTGTGACTGGTGGATCCTGTGTTATCTCCTTTCAGTGTAACCCTGCTTGTGCTAATAATGAGAAGACTGCTGAAAATCTTTCTCTACAGTACAGGAAGCGTCAGACTTTTATTAGGCCTAATGTCCAAAGGGAAAACTGCCAGACTTAAGAATTTTTAAAAAATATTGTAAGTGATTATAGAAAATTACAAAAAAAAGAAAAAAAATTCTTAAAAAAATGTGTTCACCATAAAAACGTGAGTTAATCAATGTCATTTTTTGATGGCACATTCCCTTTAAAGTGCAGAATTGGAAAGAGAAAGGTGGCATGAACAGAAATGGTTTGTCCACTGGAGACAATGGAATGTGCCCTACAGACAATTTAGGTTCATTCATTTTTAGTTCAAGCCAATACATTTTTTTAATGTGGGCTTTGTCCTGTTGTTTCTGAGCTGACATGCGTCCTTGATGACTTGGATGTTCGGGGTACACTGTTAATGGTTCTCCATACAACGTGCAGGCACCTTGGATCTAGTAACTTACAGAACTTTGTCCTGTAAATCCAGCAGAAGGAACTCTGCCTTCAAGATTATTTACTCAGAAAAAAAGCAATGTTAAGATTGTGTTATTTTGTGTCATTTCAGCGACCCCATAAGTCAATACATCGTAGAAGAACTGATCCCATGGTCACCTTATCTTCAGTCCTTGAGTCTATCATCAATGACATGAGAGACATGGCCAATGTAAGTTACAGAACTACCTGTACAGTTGTATCCTAGGCTACACAGAGTGCCATGTGCGGTGCAGTAAACGTGTGCCATTACAGCGACGATTTCAGTGTTTCTCTGTGGGAAGGAATAGTGCAAGTCACTGGTCAGAGCACACATGGAATATTGTGGACAGTTTTGGGCACCAATGCACAGGAAAGACATTGTAGAGCTTGAACAGGTACAAAGGCGGGCAACAAAAATAATAAAAGGACTGGGTGGACTACAATACCCAGAAAGATGAGCAAGATTAGGGTTATTTAGTTTAGAGAAAAGACGGCTTCGGGGGGGGGGGGGGGGGGGACACCATAATAACTATGTTTAAATATATTAAAGGTCAATATAGAGATCTCTTGCAAGATTTATTTATACCCAGGACTGTATCAAGAACAAGGAGGCATCCTCTATCTTGAGGAAAGCAGGTTTCTACATAAACATAGAAAGGGATTATTTACTGTAAGAGCAGTGAGAGTGTGCAACTCTCTGCCAGAGGAACTTGTCAAGGTGAATTCAATAACAGAGTTCAAAAAGGGTTTGGATGCATTTCTGGAGCGTAATAATATAACAAGTTCTAGTGACCGGGATTCTGGAGAAGGGTCTGGATACATTTCTAGATGTAATAATAGAACAAGTTATAGTGACTGGGATTCTGGAGAAGGGTCTGGAGACATTTCTAGATGTAATAATATAACAAGTTATAGTGACCGGGATTCTGGAGAAGGGTCTGGAGACATTTCTAGATGTAATAATAGAACAAGTTATAGTGACTGGGATTCTGGAGAAGGGTCTGGATACATTTCTAGATGTAATAATAGAACAAGTTATAGTGACCGGGATTCTGGAGAAGGGTCTGGAGACATTTCTAGATGTAATAATATAACGAGTTATAGTGACCGGGATTCTGGAGAAGGGTCTGGATACATTTCTAGATGTAATAATATAACAAGTTATAGTGACCGGGATTCTGGAGAAGGGTCTGGATACATTTCTAGATGTAATAATATAACAGGTTATAGTGACCGGGATTCTGGAGAAGGGTCTGGAGACATTTCTAGATGTAATAATAGAACAAGTTATAGTGACTGGGATTCTGGAGAAGGGTCTGGATACATTTCTAGATGTAATAATATAACAAGTTATAGTGACCGGGATTCTGGAGAAGGGTCTGGATACATTTCTAGATGTAATAATATAACAAGTTATAGTGACTGGGATTCTGGAGAAGGGTCTGGAGACATTTCTAGATGTAATAATATAACGAGTTATAGTGACCGGGATTCTGGAGAAGGGTCTGGAGACATTTCTAGATGTAATAATATAACGAGTTATAGTGACCGGGATTCTGGAGAAGGGTCTGGATACATTTCTAGATGTAATAATATAACAGGTTATAGTGACCAGGATTCTGGAGAAGGGTCTGGATACATTTCTAGATGTTAATAATATAACCAGTTATAGTGACCAGGATTCTGGAGAAGGGTCTGGATACATTTCTAGATGTAATAATATAACAAGTTATAGTGACTGGGATTCTGGAGAAGGGTCTGGATACATTTCTAGATATAATAATATAACAAGTTATAGTGACTGGGATTCTGGAGAAGGGTCTGGATACATTTCTAGATGTAATAATAGAACAAGTTATAGTGACCAGGATTCTGGAGAAGGGTCTGGATACATTTCTAGATGTAATAATATAACAGGTTATAGTGACCAGGATTCTGGAGAAGGGTCTGGATACATTTCTAGATGTAATAATAGAACAAGTTATAGTGACCGGGATTCTGGAGAAGGGTCTGGATACATTTCTAGATGTAATAATAGAACAAGTTATAGTGACCGGGATTCTGGAGAAGGGTCTGGATACATTTCTAGATGTAATATAACAAGTTATAGTGACCAGGATTCTGGAGAAGGGTATGGATACATTTCTAGATGTAATAATAGAACACGTTATAGTGACTGGGATTCTGGAGAAGGGTCTGGATACATTTCTAGATGTAATAATAGAACAAGTTATAGTGACCGGGATTCTGGAGAAGGGTCTGGATACATTTCTAGATGTAATAATATAACAGGTTATAGTGACCAGGATTCTGGAGAAGGGTATGGATACATTTCTAGATGTAATAATAGAACAAGCTATAGTGACCAGGATTCTGGAGAAGGGTCTGGATATATTTCTAGATGTAATAATATAGCAAGTTATAGTGACCTGGATTCTGGTGAAGGGTCTGGATTCTTTTCTAGAGGTAATAATAGAATAGGGGCTGGGATTCTGGAGAAGGATCTGGATATATTTCTAGATGTAATAATAGAACAAGTTATAGTGACCGGGATTCTGGAGAAGGGTCACTGATCCAGGGATTATTCTAATTGCCAGATTGGAGTCGGGAAGGAATTTTTTCCCTAAAATGAGGACAATTGGCTTCTACCTCATGGGGGTTTTTGAATTCAAAAGATGCTTTATTGAAGGGTGGCAGATTATACAAAAACAAATGCAAACAGGGAGACTTGGGGATCTCCGAAAATGCACAATACATATCAATATTAGCAAAGAAATGAGGCCCTAAGGCCTGAAACATAAGTTGAAGTGTGGTCACAATTCACATCAAAACAATCAGTGACAAGCATAAAAACGCATATAGAGATAAATGATCGTGTAACAGGACTATAATGTACCTAAGCTCATGGGGGTTTTTAACTTCCTCTGGATCAACACTTTAGCAAAATAGGCTGAACTGGATGGACGTCTTGTCTTTTTTCGGCCTTACAAACTATGTAACCTTGTAGAAATTATATTGGATTTTTGAGGATGGTCTCGTAAGGAAAGAAACATCGGTGTACATAATGTAAAGTAATCCCATGATCCTACGGCAAAAGTTACTATGAAACCGAAGACTATTTTGCAATGAAGAATATTATTATTCAAGTACATAGATGACCTGAAAACTGTATTTTGTGTTGTGTTTTTTTTATGTGCATGTCATTTATTTTTACATTCTGTTTTTTCTTTTGAAGACCTACCCTTTTCACAGTCCTGTGAACGCTAAAGTAGTGAAGGATTACTACAAGATAGTAACAAATCCCATGGATCTACAAACATTAAGAGAAAATGTTCGCAAGAGAATGTACCCATCACGGGAAGAGTTCCGAGAACAGGTGGAGCTCATTGTGAAGAACAGCATTCTTTATAACGGTGAGGGGATTGAAATATATGGAGCGCTTGAGTTAGACTCTTTATTAAAGGGGTATTCCAGTGACAAAAAAATGACCGTCTAAAGCTCAAAAAGATTAAAGTAAGAAATTTCCTAATTTACGGTATATACTCGAGTATTAGCCGACCCGAATATAAGTCGAGGCAGCTACTTTTGCTATAAAAAAACTCAAGTACAGGCAGTCCCCGGGTTACATACGGGATAGGGACTGTAGGTTTGTTCTTAAGTTGAAATTGTATGTAAGTCGGAACAGGTATATTTATTAAATGCAATTCCTTTTTTTTTTCGTTTTGGATAGTGCAGGGAATGGTTTTTACATTTGTTTTGCTGTCTGTGCCCTTTTTTAGAAGATTTCACCTAACGTTCTGTATCTCATGTGCAGCTGTGGCATGCTGGCACTTGGTTATCATGGGGCGTGACTCAATGTTGAATGTCAGCCACGCCCCATAAGTCTCCGTTTGTAACTAGGGGACGTATGTAAGTTGGAACAATGTAAGTAGGGGACTGCCTGTATAAGCCTAGGGTGGAAAATGCAGCGGCTACTGATAAATTTCAAAAATAAAAATGGATACCAATAAAATTACATAGGCAGGTATAGGCAGTGCAATGTTCCCCATAGGCAGGTATAGGCAGTTTAAAGGGAACCTGTCACATAGTTTATGCCCCCCCTTGCTGAGGGCAGCACAAGCCAGTGTCAGACCTGCTGTTCCCAGCGCTGTGTCCCTTATTCTGTAAGATGCTGTACTTTTAGAGCATTTACCCCTCAAATCTTATTCATGAGCAGGTGTTAGCCCCGCCCACCAAAGGCTAGCCCCGCCCACGTGGCAGTTATTCTCATGTTTCTACCTATTCAAAGTAATAGGTTTGTCAGTTGAGGTGGGCGGGGCTAGCCTCCGATTGGCCGGGTTTGAAAAAAACTGACTTTTTGAAGGACTCTTCGAATGACTCTTCTGGCTGAAAACTACAGATTTGAGCATTAAAAACTCAAAAACTCCAGCATTTTAAAGAATAAGGGACACAGCGCTGGAAACAGCAGGTCTGACACTAGCTTGTGCTGTCCTCAGCAAGGGGGGCATAACCTATGTGACAGGTTCCCTTTAACCATCAAATCTTATTCATGAGCAGATGTTAGCCCCGCCCACCAAAGGCTAGCCCCGCCCACTGGCAGTTATTCACATGTTTCTACCTATTCAAAGTAATAGGTTTATCAGTTGAGGTGGGCGGAGTATGAAAAAAGCTGACTCTTTGACTCTTTTCTGGCTGAAAACTGCAGATTTGAGCACTAAATACTCTAAGGCCTCGTTCACACGGCTTATTTGTCCGCGGATTGGCGCCGTACTCCGCACCGGAGTTGCGCTGCAGTACGGCGCCAATTCGTCGGAGTAATTACGGTAATCCACTGCTCTCATAGAGAACAGTGGAATACGTCGCTCCTCCCCGCTCGGCGAATCCGCCGCGGGGGGGAGAAAGTGACATGAACATTATTTATGGCGCGTACGCGCCGTAAACAATGCATTGTCTATGGGGCCGGGGAGCAGCGCCCCCGCCGCGCTCCGGCCCCGCCCCCGTCCCGCCCCTTATTCACGCCGGATTTGTGAGCGCAATCCGGCTCACAAATCTGTCGGGAATAAGCCATGTGAACACGGCCTAAAACTGCTGCATCTTACCGAATAAGGGACACAGAGCTGAAAACAGCAGGTCTGACACTGGCTTGTGCTGTCTTCAGCAAGGGGGGCATAACCAATGTGACAGGTTCTCTTTAATGTCCCCCATAGGCAGGTGTGATGTGATCCGTCATCTTCCCAGCACAGACGGCATGATGTCATCAGGCTGCGCAAGCAGCGTGATGACACTCACGCCGGGTGTGCGGCCTTCCGGAGTCCTATTGCGGAGCACTGAGCTCTCGCTCTCTGCTCTGTAATAGTGTCTTCAGCTGTATGCGCTCCCAGAGGAAGCGCATACAGCTAAAGTATCCCTGCTGGCCCCTGGTCCATGGCAGCGCCTGGACGCCGACGGTAACTCGAGTATAAGCCAAGGACGGCTTTTTCAGCACATTTTTTGTGCTGAAAAACTCGGCTTATACTCAAGTATATACGGTACTTGTATTAAAAATTCTGTTCCCTTTACCTGATAGAGCTGTATTTTCCAGCATAGATTTGCTCTCATGTATCCATGGATCCCAACCACCACTGTATGCTTTCAGCGGTGGCTGGGAATGCAGCATCACTATGACATTGCTTATGACTCGGATATCAGACATGTGCATACTCACCTATGCACTGTTCACTTTGGGTCTGGCCACATAATTTGATCTCAGTCTCCGAAAACTGCTTCAGGGCACGTGTGCACAGCAGCCCTGGAGCAGTTCTCTACGTTGCTTGCTTAGACGCCGAGCTGCTGCTTGTGTCACTTTGGGGAAGATGGCAAAAGTACATCCTACTGCTGCCAGGGGTGCAGAGGTTGCAGTCGCTACTGGGCCCCGCAGCCTGAGAGGACCCCAAACCCCTCCTGCCACATAGAGATACCGGCATTAAGTGGCACAGGGCAGCTGGGGGGCCCATTTCACTTTTTGCACTAGGGCCTCGGAGCTTCAAGTTCTGCCTCCGACTGCTGCATTACAATTCGCGCTGTGCACATGACCGGCGACCCCTTATCATTGGGGTGATGAGAAATAACAGAACAAGAGCAGAAACTGTGAAGGTGAGAGGATCCCTTTAAGAACCTTTTTATGTTTGCTCCTGTAGGACCCAAACATACATTGACCCAGATCTCCCAGGAAATGTTGGACTTGTGTGATGAAAAACTGAGAGAGGTAAGGTTCTGCTAATACACTGATGGTAAGAGACCTGTAATGTAGAACGTGGGGGTAAGTAAATATGTTGTATCGCCTCGTTGAGCCTGATGTCCAGGTCTCTAATACCACACACAGCAGCAAAGCCGTTGTTTCCCCCAGTAGAGCAGACGGGTGGAATATTTCCATCTATTTATACCGTATTACGCAAGTAAGCGGAAAAATACAGCTGCAAGACTGGCTTGTATTTGCTCCTGTTCAGCACTGGCAAACTTTCCATGAGAGCTCGATGTCTGCAAACACAGGACAGCACATCACTGAGCTGAGGGACAGTGATCCGGGGACACAAAATTACTGATTCGAAAAACTGACAAAATGAGCTGATCATACATTTTTGTAAAGTCATAATTTCATAGCAGAGTGCAGATCTGGAAGTTTCCCTGCATTGGATGGACACACGTTCAAGCCCTCCATATAGACTGGTTTTTAAAACATTGGCAATTTATTGCGTTAAAGGGGTTGTCTCACTACAAGGATTGCATTTTATGTTAAAGGTCTTGGAAAATCAAGTCACTTTGCAATATGTGTCCATTAACAGTGTCCTACCTATTCCTAGATATCCCCTCTTGTGTGGGCTGCATCAGCTCCTCAGGTCGCTATAGCTACACACCTGTTCAATCTCTCCTGATAGTCTGCTAGCACTGGTTGCTATAGCTACAGACCTGTTCAATCTCTCCTGATAGACTGCCAGCACTGGTCGCTATAGCTACAGACCTGGTGTCCTCTGCAGTTCGTTACTGCAAGCCAATAGTAGCCAGTAGAGGCCAGTAAATTCAAAAATGAAACTGAGAAAACAGGACTGTGGTATGATGAATCGATGTAGTGAGACAACCCTTTAAAAGGGGTTTTGCCACAATCTCATTTCATACCTCCTGCATCCAGCTCTTCAGCTCTGTGTGCTCAGAAGGGGGCGTGTGTGATTTGTTTGAATTGCATATCATGTGACCCAGCAGGGTGACATCACCAGGCCTTTCCTCTCTGTAGTCATAGAAAGGCCTGTTTATGTAAAGCATTGTGATTAGCTGGGAGGTAAAGTTTTTGCCTCCAGCACAAGGGTCCTAGGTTCAAATCCCTGCAGGAACCAAACCTGTGGATTTTTGTTCTCTTTATCAAAGCACAGACCTCATTGAGGTTTCTTTTTTTTTATTTGCACAGTTTGACTAATTACTAAGGAGAATGGAGGACAGGAGTAGAATGACAGCACAAGGGGTTTGAACTCTCAGTAGCTGCCTGAGAGGAGAGGTGATGTCTGAGCATGTGCGACCAGGACTGAAGCTCTCAGCCCTGGTCGTATCCCCTGGAGACGAGCTGTAAACAATGGATCACTAGAGGAGCAACTAAAACTACATTTTTTAATAATAATTAATGGTGAAAATGTTTATTATTTCATTTGCAAACTTCCCACGTCAATTCTACTTCATGGCAAAACCCCTTGAAGGGGGTGTTCCCACTATAGACTGGGATGGCGTGTCCTAATGATATGCAATTAAAGTCTGATAGGTGCGGGTCCCACCTCTGGGTCTGATAATCTTCATAATCTGGGTCTGGCACATATCTTTGGATTGGGCTCCTGATAGTGTCAGCACAGAATGGAGAGCCGGTTGCCCTTGCACAGGACTCTTCATTTTGTTCTTTGGGAGTTCTGAGTACAGACGAACACGGGACTCCCATAGAACAGAATAGAGAGTCACGTGCAAGCACTTGGGTAAAATCCATATCCGATCTTTATTTGTTGTATATTTAAAAATTCATTGAAACCAATGCAGAAAAAGAGAACCACCTCCATGTTTATAATTTTGAAGTGTCCTTAATTACGGCAGGATTGCTTATACTTTTTTTTTTTTTTTTATGTATTGGTTTTTTCGGCGTTTTAAAAATTCTGCAAAAAAAAATTTATGCCGAATTCACCCGAGATTTACAATTCTTCTTGAACTAAGGCCTCTAGAAGTCTGCCATGAAATTGTTGTCCCAGATAGATAGCCTCTTCTTAGAATGGAGTTGTTCCATCAAACAACTGATCGCTATGGGTATGTGTGCAGTAACATGGGTAGAAGAAAGGTGGTTTTTGTAATAATAATTCAGTTTAATAGAGGGGTAATTGTGATGGCAGTACAGTGATCCTCAACATACAATATTAATTCCATAACTCTATGGGAAAATTGGGAATTGGTTCTGGCTCCCCAAAATGGCACACATGATGAATAAATGAAGATGAAAGAAAATTAGGCAGATACCCAATACCGATAGAGCTAGTCCTTACAAATAACAGTCAGAAAGAGCTGGTGGAAGCTGGAATTCAATATCTATTTGAAGATAGTTTCTTTAGGTTATGTACTTTTATACACAATTTATTAGCAAAAAGAAAATTGGGTGCCCTCACCTGGTGCCCAAAGGAGTCGCTCATCATGGCACATGTAAAGAGAGTACAAAACCCCCTTCTACCGCACTGTACTGTAGAGAGGTTCTTCTAGACCACCAATCACTGCACGCACCTCACTAAGACATGTAAGAGCAGTACAGCACATGTAGTACCGCACTGTACTGTAGAGAGTTGCTATAGACCGCTAGTCACTACATATACCGCACTAATATATGTAAGAGCAGTAGAAGACATGTAGTACCGCACTGTACTGTATAGAAAGGCGCTATAGACTGCTAATCACTGCATGCACCTCACTATTACATGTAAGAGCAGTACAGGACATGTAGTACCGCACTGTACTGTAGACAGGTGCGACTAGAACACCAATCACTGCATGCAACTCACTAATACATGTAAGAGCAGTACAGGACATGTAGTACCGCACTGTACTGTAGAGAGGCGCTACTAGACCGCAAATCAATGCTTGCATCTCACTAATACATGTAAGAGCAGTACAGAACAGGTAGTACCACACTGTACTGTAGAGAGGCGCTACGAGACCGCCAATCACTGCATGCACCTCACTAATACATGTAAGAGCAGTACAGGACATAAATGTGAATGCTCAGGATGATCAAAAGTCATTGTACAGTGATATATAATTGCCATTTACTAGTTGAACTTTATAAAAGACTAGTAGATACCCTGAGCCAGGCCGGTGACTGTAGTAGTAGAAAATGTAGTAGAAAATGCATCTACTTAAGGGGCAAAGTTCTTGTCCCAGGACAAGAACTGCAATCTGTATGTATAATTCTGCATCCGCTGTTCTACTGAGTGCAGGGTACGGTGGAGTGAGTTTGGATTGAATGTGGGAGCTGACAGTGAGTATAGCAGGAACCACTCTCTGCTACACCAGTGATTAGGGTGGCACGGCATCATTCTCCTCCAATTGCTAACCTCTAACTAGTGAGTGCGGCGCACAGTGTCCTCTACAGGGACTTGGTGTCAAGTCCCACTTATGTCATATGGTCTTTTAACCACATGGTAGAAGTGTTTCGGTCACAAACTGACACCGGACATGCTGAGGCGTTTTATAATATATGATTCCTCATTTTGCACATTTGTAAGAAATATTCTGTGTGCTCTTGTTTACAGAAAGAGGACAAGCTCGCGAGGCTGGAGAAAGCCATTAACCCATTGCTGGACGATGATGACCAGGTCGCCTTCTCCTTTATCTTGGATAACATCGTAACGCAGAAGATGATGGCGGTGCCAGACGTAAGTTGGGTTTGTAGGTTTCTCTAACATATTATGATGGCGACTTCCGGAAATAGTATTAGGGTATGTTCACACGGGCAAATTTTGGCCCGCATTTTGCGTCGTATTTGCGCTCTAATACTGGCGACATGCGCACCGAAATTACGGTAATCCATAGTTCTCATAGAAAACTATAGATTACGCCTCCTCTCCCCGTGCGTACAATACGATCGTATTTTAAGCCCGGGGAGATAAGTGACATGTCAATTACTTGCTGTGAATACGCGCCGCGAGTAATGACAGTCTATGGGGCCGGCGGCCTACCAGCCCCCTTGTGTCGCAGGAGTACGCGCTCATCAGCGCGACTCCCAAACACCCGGCGTAATTGCGTGGCATACTGTACGCCCTGCAATTACGCCGTGTGAACATAGCCTTAGACTTTTTAACACTGTTTTACATAAAAATAATCGGTGTTTGATGGCCACATTTCACTTTTTTTTTTTTTTTAGTTCTTTACCATGTTAAAGAGAACCTGTCACATAGTTTATGCCCCTCTTGCTGAGGACCGCACAAGCTAGTGACAGACCTGCTGTTTCCAGCGCTGTGTCCTTTATTCTGGAAGATGCAGCAGTTTTTAGGGCGACATGTATGAATTTTGGCGCTGTTTTTTTTTTTTTTGCGTGGATTGGTAGCGTAGAATGCGTCTGAATCTATGAACCTGTTTTACTACGGGTCATAGACTTAGCGCTTTCTAGCTACAAAGCGACAATTCAGGCTCAGGTAGACCACGCTTAAAGTGCTCTACCTGTTCCACCAGTAATACGCCTGGATTTGCCATACTGAAGCTATAAAGGTGTAGCTTTGTTTGATTGTAGTGCGCCCCGCGTTCACCACGCCCCCCGATCTCAGGAGCATTACAAAGTGCCGAGGGCGCTCTGTAATACGTCTGATATTGGAGTGCGCCTGTTTAAAAATATAGCGAACAGGGCTGAAAAGACGCCAGACTTCTGGCGCAGCCCCATTCATACATGTCACCTTTAATGTTCAAATCTGGCAGTTTGCAGCCAGAACAGAGTCCAGCTTATATCCTCGCTCACCCATGGCTAGCCCCATCCACTCACAATTGATTCAGCCTTTTATTTTGAATAGGTAGAAACGTCACATGGGCGTGGCTAGTCTTGGGTGGGCGTGGCTAACACCTGCTCATGAATAAGCCGGACTCCTTTCTGGCTGCGGGCTGAAAGATTTGAGCACTAAATACTCTGAAACTACTGCATAGTACAGAATAAGGGTATGTTCACACGGCGTATTGCGGGTTTTTTAGAAGTACAAACAGGTCAGTGCGTACTTCTAAAATGCTCTATGCTGGCTCCCATTGAGGCTTTCTTTCTCCTCCCACGTAATACATGTCGGGGAAAACAGCAGGTGATCATAGCATTCAACGAGAGCTATGAATTCTCATATTTGTGGGGCGTGTTTCGGGCGTGTGAACCCAAAGACACAGCTGGAAGCATCATGTCTGTCATTATCTTGTGCTGTCCTCAGCATGTGAAGCATAAAGTATGTGACCAGTTCCCTTGAAAGGGAATGTGTCATCAAAAATGACCTATTGTTTAACTCACATTTTTATGTTCAACACGTTTTTTAAGAATTTTTGGTTATATTTTTTTTTAATTTTCCGTATCACTTTCAATATTTTTTAATAATTCTTAAGTCCTGCAGTTTTCACTTTGGCCACTAAGCCTAATAATAGTCTGACACTTCCTGTTCTGTACAGAAAGATTCTCAGTTGTCTGCTCATTATCAGCACAAAGAGGGTCAAACTGAAAGGAGACACCAGTGTGAGTAGATAACACAGGATCCACCAGTCACAAGAGGAAATATTCACAGTTCACCCTTTCACCTCCGTGCACAGTGACTTCTTCTCAGGTCACAGAGCATGACTAGAAAACTCTCCTATAGAAGTCAATGGGACGGAGTCAGTATTAAGACTCCTATGTGCATGAAGCTACTGCAAAGTATCTCTGACTGCTGTTAAAGCCGTGCAAACAAGGTCTAGTGGCCAAAGTGAAAACTGCAAGAATTAAGAATTATTAAAAAATATTGAAAGTGATATGAAAATTTAAAAAAAAAAAAAATTCCTAAAAAATGTGTTTAATATAAAAATGGGACTTAAACAATGATTAATTTTTTGATGACACATTCCCTTTAAGTGTGATGAATATTAGTAGAGTAGTCATGGAAAGATGAAGGGCCTCCCTTTAGGATAAGTTTTATGGCA
Source organism: Phyllomedusa bahiana (assembly GCA_025379985.1). Classification (NCBI taxonomy): domain Eukaryota; kingdom Metazoa; phylum Chordata; class Amphibia; order Anura; family Hylidae; genus Phyllomedusa; species Phyllomedusa bahiana. Next base: position 82,996 of record JAODAL010001951.1, read on the forward strand.
CAAGAGTCGATAGATTTTATGTTACTATTCATCATTAAGCGCCTCCATTCTGGATAACATTTAATACCTCTATACTAATTTCTACAGTCATGGCCTTTCCATCATCCGGTCAATAAAAAGTTTGTTCCCGATTACTACAAAGTTATTGTAAACCCAATGGATTTGGAGACCATTCGGCAGGTTAGTGATTTATTTTACCAGTCGTATTTTCGAGTTTGTAGAAACTAGACAGAAGTGCAGAAAATTTGTTCTACAAAACTAACAATTTGTGTTCATTCTTGTTTCCAGAATATTTCCAAACACAAATATCAAAATCGGGAAATCTTCCTGGCTGATGTAAATTTAATCTCTGCAAACAGCGTAAAATACAATGGTGAGTTCTCAGTGACTCGGTTTGACTTGTGACATGGAAAAAATTAATTTTGGATTCCCCAGACTGTTTCTGGAGAAAATTTGCCAAATTCTGGCCAATAAGCTAGGTTTTCGTAGCCAGGTAATTTGTACTTTTTATAAGCCGCTGTGTGTTTAGTTTGCAGCTACCAGGTTTCTCTACAGGAAAAAAATCCAGCTCACTCCTGATAGCGGCACAGGATGCATGGATAAGTGATGAACGAGATCACTGACAAATGCTAAAAAAAAAAATAAGTTCCAGCGTCCCGTAAAAGTACAAAAATGGCGTTATTATATCCAAAAATTTTGAAATGATAAAGCAGATTTTGTACTTTTATGGGATGCTGGAACTTTTTTTTTTTCCCATGTATTGGTATAGGGGTGGGATAATTTCTTCAACAGTTATGGGCACACAAAAAAAGAAGAAATGGCATCAAATATAACTTTTATTAATAGACAAGATAATAAAATTATCAGAGGAATATTTTAATGATAACTACCGCATGAAAAAAACAGACAACAATTACAAGTGAGGGTAAGTGCCAGCGGTGTAGGACCAAGAGACAAAAGGACCTTATAAAGCCCTACAGTAGAAGCTAGCGTAGCCTAACCGAATGAAAGATTACAGGATGGTCACCCCGATAAGGGCATCTCTGTTGGAGCCTCACCCTATGCTGCATAAAAGCCCTACTAGTCCCTTAGGTCCTGTCCCGACGTTTCGATTCTGAATATACAAGGATCTCCTCAGGAGACATTAGTGGAATATGTAATAAGACCAATGGATCACGGCAATACCGACCAGAGGGTCACATGGAAAAAGGCACAGGGGTCCAAGTAATGAAAATGGGCCCCAAAGAGAAGTAGTTAGGAGCGACCATGCAACCAAGGAAGTATGAACACTAGCCAATTACAGGTACACAGATCGGCTAGTGTTCATACTTCCTTGGTTGCATGGTCGCTCCTATCTACTTCTCTTTGGGGCCAGTTTTCATTACTTGGACCCCTGTGGCACTTACCCTCACCTGTAATTGTTGTCTTTTCATGCGGTAGTTATCATTAGAGTATTCCTCTTATAACTTTTTTTTTTTTTAACCAGGTTCCTCTGTCCTTCTCACATTTTAGTTTTTGTTTTTTTTGTCTTTTATTAAGACAGTAACTTGTTTTATTTTATTCCCAGGGCCAGACAGTCAGTATAGTAAAACAGCACAGGAAATTGTGAATGTTTGTAGCCAGACCTTGGCTGAGGTAAGACGAATTTCGGAGACTGTAAAGTCAACTACACAATTTGCTTAGATGTTGCAGACCATATTTACAATTTTTGTTCCCTCTTTGAACCAGTATGATGAACACTTAACACAATTAGAGAAGGACATTTGCACAGCTAAAGAGGCTGCCCTAGATGATGCTGATCTGGAAAGCCTGGACCCAATGACTCCTGGACCTTACACTCCCCAGGTTGGTGCATATGTATCTGGGTATAATTAAATCAAACCTGTCAGGTGGTTTATGCTATCCTGTCTGAGAGCCGGATATGATAAAGGGAAAGAAGCTGAGCACTGTTCTGTACAGGTTTATATGGATTGATGCCGGAGTTCTGTGTTAAAAGCAAAGTAAATCCTGACAGGACATCTTAAAAAACAGCGAGAGTTCTGCTTACCCTGTCCACATACAATGATTGACACTTTTCCTTGATTCAGTCTGTGTCTATGAGGTCCATTACATAAGTACAACTCAATATTGATCTCCTATATTTGGGACAATGGTAGAGCACGTCTCTCCCTACATGTCCTGCAACACCTTTGGGATCTAGGTGGTACAGCCTTCCCTGATTTGAGGACTTGCCACTGGGCACCTCGGCTACCTCACCTAGTTAGAATGGCATACCACTGGCTACGAGTTATGGAACGCCTGATGAAACTTTGGGGTTCTTCCCATGTACTCCTCTTTCACCTGCTTTTCTCAACCCACATCAGTTCCCCGCATCAAAATAAATGCCCACTGGCCCTTAGACAGAGTCTATTATTTTGGAGACCAGTCAAAAATCTATACTATTCCTCCGGGGTAGATGGCTACACTCCCTTATGGGATAACAGTGATACGCCCGAGTGCCACTCCCTTGATAGCTCCTCTTGTAGACAGAAGTGAGTTAGATATATGTCCCAATTGTACATGGGAACTACCTTTCTCTCCTTCCAGGATCTAACTTCAGATAATCATATTACCAACTCCTGTTTTTTCCACTGTCTACAGTTCGAACATGCTTTACAGACACCATTCCAGAGTACTCCAATAGTTTTTAAGTACTTTCTCCTGCCCCACTTGCTTGTCTCTCCAGCCCCACAGGTTCTTGTTGCTCGTTTCTATCGTTGCTGTTACCTCAACGTATAGGTCAATGTTTCTCAACTCCAGTCCTCAAGACCCACCAACAGGTCATGTTTTCAGGATCTCCCACTGACAATAATGATATCACCTGTGCAATGCTGAGGAAATCCTGAACACTTGGCCTGTTGGTGGGACTTGAGGACTGGAGTTGAGAAACACTGGTATAGGTACTCTGTTGTTGGCAAAAAGACCACTTAGGAGGACGATGTGGGTCCTATATCTGATGCTCATTGGGCTATGGCATTAGAGACTCCTAAACTGGTGTCTCCAAAACGTAATGAACGAGCAACTCGACTTTATATTCTACATCACTTACAAAAAATGAGTCTGGAATTACCAGACCAGTGCCCGAAATGCCTTGTTTCTTTTGGTACCTTTTTTTCATTTACTATGGTCCTGCCCATCTTCAGTGGATTGTACATGTCTCACTGAACTCCTGTTCATTGCTAGGAAAACAGTTGCTCGTCACTAGATGTCTAGCCATACTCCTAGTACACAGGTGTCAAACTGCGGCCCTCCAGCTGTTGGGAAACTACAACTCCCATCATGCCCACTGTTATAGATTATACAAATGCATGATGGGAGTGGTAGTTTCCCAACAGCTGGAGGGCCGCAGTTTGACACCCCTGCCCTAGTAGATAAGAGTGAGTTAACTCAGTGAATGCCACACTCCCCTTTCAAAAATATGTATATCTTCATCGTGGTGGTCCTAATACATTTTATAAAACTTGGCAGAAATGGCTGGACTCGCCTCATGTTTAGCCCCTTGATTGCCGGACACCCCGTCTTGGCTTCCTTTTGGTTGGCCACCGATACCCCCGTCCTCTTTAACGGACTTATCCAGTTACCATAAGATGTAATTGTACCCACAGGACCGGTTAGGTATGAAGTGGGAATTCTTAGATAGTCATGGATGTTCCTAGCTATACAGGCAGTCCCCGACTTACATCGTTCTGACTGGCATCTGTCCCCTAGTTACAAACAGAGACTTATGTTGCATGCTGGCACTTGTAGTTCCATGTTCCACAGCAGATTGTAGCTGTGGAACGACAAGTTCCAGCATGCCACAGAAGCACGATGTAAAAATGAGGTGAATTCTTCTTAATATGGACATAGACAGCAAAAAAAAAATGCAAAAACCCTTCCCTGAACTATCAAAGACTAAAAAAAAAAATAATAAATTATTAAATTTAATGAATATACCTGTTCTGACTTACATACAAATTCAACTTTAGAACAAACCTACAGTCCCTATCCCGTTCATAACCCGGGGACTGCCTGTATTTGACACAAATTGACTGTTTTGTATCTCAAATATTTTATTACATTCTAGACTTTAGGTTTGTTACTTTTACAATTGTGATCATGTTCTGTTTTGGTCTTGGTAACGTCATTTGTAATTCCATGAAGCACTGTACAAGTCTAATGGGCCTTCTCTTTTCTGGCCATGTAGCGCTTGTAATTGTACTTTTTGATTCTGATGCTGATTATGTCGATCACAAAAAAAAAAAAACACTTGTAATGACGCCTGAAACCTCTATCTGTTACTGTTATTCCAGCCTCCTGACTACTATGATACCAACACGTCCCTCAGTATGTCTCAGGAAGCTTCGTACTACCCAGACGAAAGCAATATGTCCGCCACAGAAGCAGCTACAGCTTCACTGGAGAAGAGAAGCTTGGTAATAATATACTTACTTTATTCTCTTTTATACTCCTTTGCATCCTTTTTGTGGCTTTGTAGAAAACCCCTCCAGCCTCCCTTGGTAGAAGAAAGCGCCCAGATCTTTGACATACCAAAGGTTTTGTCTACTTTGGTTTCCCCTTAATAGGGTTGTCTCACTACAGGGTTTCAGCCTACATTGCGTCAGTTTTCTTTACTGGTTGTCGTGCTCGCTCCCGATGCTAGGACTAATTTATTCAGCCTTCGCGTCGGAAGAGAGAGCATGTCCGCAGTCGAGACAAACCACAGTGGGTTTGTCTAGATTATGGGGTTTTCCTCCCCCTGCCACACTCCTACTCACTGTTTTTTAAAGGGGTTGTCTCACTACATTGATTCATCTCACCTCAGTCCTGTTTTCTTTGTTTCACTTTGAATTGAGGGGCGTGTTTACTGGCTTCTACAAGACTGCAGTAGAAGCCAGGTCTGTAGCTATAGCAACCAGTGCTGGCAGCCTGTCAGGAGAGATCGAACAGGTCTGTAGCTATAGTGACCTGAGGAGCTGATGCAGCCCATACAAGAGGGGATATCTAGGAATAGGTAGGATACTGTTAATGGACATATGTCGCAAAGTGACTTGTTTTTGCAAGATCTTTAACATAAAAAGCAATCCTTGTTTTGAGACAACCCCTTTAATAGCATTGACTGGGTGAAGCGTCTCCTGCTGACACACGGCGCTTATCTCCTTCTGTTTTGCGGCACCTTGGTCCCAAACGCATCACTCTGCTGGCTGTAGAGCGATGCAGAATACTGAATAAACGCCTACTTGGCACCTACTTCTGCCACAGAAAGCTGGGAAGACTTATTTACTCGAGTATAAGCCTAGGGAGGAAAATGCAGCGGCTACTGGTAAATTTTTTTAAAAAAAGTTCGTCTATAGGCAGTTTATTGTCCCCCATAGGCAGGTATAGGCACTTGAATGTCCCCCATAGGCAGGTTATAGGCAGTTTAATGTCCCCCATAGGCAGGTATATGTCCCCTATAGGCAGGTATAGGCAGTTTAATGCCCCCCATAGGCAGGTTATAGGCAGGTATATGTCTCAGGTAGGCAGGTATAGGGTATTATAGGCAGGTATATGTCCCCTCATAGGCAGGTTATAGGGTATTATAGGCAGTTTATAGGCAGATATGTTCCCCCATAGGCAGGTATATATCCCCCATAGGCAGGTTATCGGCAGGTATATGTCCCTATAGGCAGGTATATGTCCTTATAGGCAGGTATATGTCCCCTTAGGCAGGTTATAGGCAGGTATATGTCCCTATAGGCAGGTATATGTCCCCTTAGGCAGGTTATAGGTAGGTATATGTCCCTATAGGCAGGTATATGGCCCTATAGGCAGGTTATAGGCAGGTATATGGCCCTATAGGAAGGTTATAGGCAGTTATATGTCCCCATAGGCAGGTTATAGGCAGTTATATGTCCCCATAGGCAGTTTATAGGCAGGTATTTAAAAAATATATATATATACAAGCACTTACCTCACTCCCTCGCAGTCCGGACTCCCGGGCACTCCGTCTTCTGGCACAAGCTGGTGATGTCATCAGGCCGTGCAGGCAGTGTGATGACATCGCTCGCTGCCTGTGCCGGAGACTCCGGACAGCCGCAAGCAGGTGGCTTTCCGGAGTTCTGTTGCGGAGCAGGGAGCACTCGCTCTCTGCTCCGCAATAGAGACTTCTGCTGTATGCGCTCCCAGGAGTCGCATACAGCCGAAGCGATCCCCGCCGGTGCCCAGGCCACAGTAGTGTCCGGACGCTGACGGGTGACCAGAGAGTAAGCTGTATGCGCTCCCAGGAGTCGCATACAGCTGTGTATGTATGTGTATATATATATATATATATATATATATAAATATATATATATATATATTATATATATATAATATGTGTATATGTTGTGACGCCTCACCTGCATCCGGACGCCGTCCTGGGGGTCCTTTAGCTCACGGATCGCCGTCTTTTGTAGATCGGTATTGGCACATACAATAAGGCACTCTTGACTGCAGGCTTTGGGTTCACTGGCCTCAACCAGTTTTATTCAGACACAGCTATTACAAACAAAATCCTCGCCGTCGGGCCACGAACTACACATAGAAATAGACCCTGTCTCTCGGTATTCTGGACCTAATGTCCAGCCTCAACACGTGTACTCTCTCGTACGTTATTGGCTTCCCTCAAGCCTCTGGGGGCCAGAGCCTCTCTCCGGCTCCTCTGCTGCACTCCCAGCTAGCAGACCACGCCCCCTGATCACCTGTAGTAGGAGGCCTTTTATAGTCCTCCAGGGATTAGCCCAAAACCTGGCCTGGAACGTGGGGACGCCCTCCCACCCAACGCTATGACCGTCCCGGGAAAGGAGACCCATACATGGCTGCAAGGCAGCCATTCTAGTTACCTGTGTCAGTAACCTATTTCACTGACACCAGCAAGTCCTCCTTCCCCCACCGAACCCAGACATTCGGTGGCACGTTTGTAGCAGGCACCCTGCTGAATTCCACATAGTGGCAGAGACCTGCAACTGCACACAGTCACTCGGCCACATACCCTCCCCCTCTGAATAAGGCCGTAGGTCTTTTTCACCTTGTGCCATCACCCCTCCGGGATCAAAGCTCCTACTTTGGGGCAACATCTTCCTTAATTCTTCAGGGGCAGAGATGAAATTGTCCACACCCAACTCTGTTGTGGGCTCACACCATGCACTCAGCACATGTTGGGCAACCAATCGTTTACTGCCACTTACTATAGACGTCACAACCCATGCACGCTCTGCTACACAGATGTTACCACCTTTCACCTGCATGCTGACCTTCACAGGGTTACTAGTGAAAATCCCAATACCAGCGCTATCCGGTCTTGTAGTCTTCTTCCATACCCAGGTTACCCTGGCATTGTCCCCACTGGGCAAAGTTTTCACTATCGTGGGTCTCACATCAGCAAAAGGCACCTGGTTAGTCCCAGTAACCACACTAATGTCACCAGAAGCTGTAATGACAGCACACCTGTCAGGGTTTCTATCCACCATGGCCACTTGGGGCGCACCTGAGCCCAAACCTACTACCTCTTTGTCTGCAGGAATACAATTCGACCTAAACTTCTCTATGTCCCAAGTCCTCTGGTCCTCACTGACCATCTCCTGCCTTTTACAGCCTACTACATCCTCTAATTTCTCTGGACTAGCACCCACCGTGGTATATGGTACATCTGTGCTACCCATAATCTGCTGTTCAATAATCACAGGGTTACTGTAGGCCCTCGCTACCTCTGGGAAACCTCTACCACTGATCTCAGCTTCTCTACCAGGTGGGTTTCTAATGTCTGAGGACTTACTTGTCCCTCCATACACTTGACGTACAGCAGTGGGAAGACCACATACATGGCCTGTTTCCGTTTTTTCATGCAATATCCTTGCCTGACCACAGGGGTCCCTAGTACTCACCTGAGTTTTACAGCCCCTAACAGGTGTTTGACTTGTGGTAACCCTCTGTGCAGGCTTACATATCACTATAGGGGCCACAAACAATGCATATTCCGCAATACAAACCTCACCACAATCAGCAGGCATGCTAATGGTTTCAGCGTCACCATTGGCAATCTCTATAGACGCTTTGTCTGCCATGATGACCTTACCTGGCACCTCACCAGGGACAGAGGATATATTCCCCTGTGCACACTTCTCACGGGCGCTTTCTAGCAGCAGACACTCTGTGTCAATGGGTGGAGATGTTTCCCTCACATCCCCTATACCCGTCTCTAAGGGAGAACTCTCAGCTTCTACCTGGGATACTTCTATATCTTGCTCCCCATCAAATTCACACAACGAGCGGGAGGCACTGGCAGACACATTTATACAGGGGACATTAGTCATAACCGCCCGGCTATTACCTTTATAGTTCTCCCACTCATACACCAAACTGGCCGTGTTCACATTAGGCAACTCAGTCACCTTTTTAGCCTCTGTAGGTTCAGCGGACATCTCGCTGCAAATGGCATCCATCTGCCGCTCGCCCCAAACCACAGGACATAATACCTCTGAGATACTGTTAATATGTTTCTCCATCTCCTGTAAGGAAAATGTATCAGCTGCCTCAGAACCAGACACCTCTTTACCATCTGGGGATTTAAACCTGCTCACCTGCCTCTCACTAGGGTTCAAGCCTACACCCTCCTCTGTGGTGTCTAGCAGCTCACTCCTTCCATCACTGCAGTCTTTGTGACCAGGGCAGTAAAAGCTACTGGCAATACAGCAACCATTGAGGCAAGTGAAATCCGTAGTACTACAGAGCTCAGCACACATTTTCTCTACACAGGTATCTGAGGCTGCATTCAGGCAGGCATACATCTCACCAGAATCTGGACACACCCTCATTAAACTAGTCTCCTCACACATTGTAGGAGTGCAAACATCCCCAGCATTCTCCAGTTCCCTTGCAGGCTGCACACTGAAGCAGGAAAGTCCCTCTCTGGGACCATCAGCAGAACTGGAGGCTATCCAGCACTGGGCCTGCATTACCTGCGACTTGCAGGCTACAATCAGGTACATACAGCGCGCTGGGGTCACTGGCAGACACACTCACCAGCTGGACTCCAGACACTTCACACCCAGCTTCAGGGCACGCACACTCATATGTTTTTACAGCAGAAGGTGCAGGAGATACCATGTTGCTAGGGGCAACCACATTAACTCCTCCTGGTCATACGACGCACCAGCTCAAAAATGTCCTCCATGGTCAGTGGGGAAAACACAACTCATGCAGCAACACAGTCTCTTTCTGCAGCACTGGTTCACAGTTAGGCCTCCGGCCCTTTAAATTTTCTGTGCAGCACCTGTGCCACCTGTGCCAACTCTGCTCAGTCCGTGCCAATTATGCCCACGGCATCCTCCACCATATGTGACGCCTCACCTGCGTCCGGACGCCCTCCTGAGCCGTCCTGGGGGTCCTTTAGCTCACGGATCGCCGTCTTTTGTAGATCGGTATTGGCACATACAATAAGGCACTCTTGACTGCAGGCTTTGGGTTCACTGGCCTCAACCAGTTTTATTCAGACACAGCTATTACAAACAAAATCCTCGGCCGTCTGGCCACTAACTACACATAGAAATAGACCCTGTCTATCGGTATTCTGGACCTAATGTCCAGCATCTCGTACGTTATTGGCTTCCCTCAAGCCTCCGGGGGCCAGAGCCTCTCTCCGGCTCCTCTGCTGCACTACCAGCTAGCAGACCACGCCCCCCTGATCACCTGTAGTAGGAGGCCTCTTATAGCCCTACAGGGATTGGCCCAAAACCTGGCCTGGAACGTGGGGACGGCCTCCCACCCAACGCTACGACCGTCCCGGGAAAGGAGACCCATACCTGGCTGCAAGGCAGCCATTCTAGCTACCTGTGTCAGTAACCTATTGTCACTGACACCAGCAAGTCTCCTTCCCCACCGAACCCAGACATTCGGTGGCACGTTTTGTAGCAGGCACCCTGCTGAATTCCACATAGTGGCAGAGACCTGCAACTGCACACAGTCATCGGCCACAATGTGTGTGTGTATATAATATATATATATATATATATATATATATATATATATATTATAATATATATATATATATATATATATATATATATATATGTGTGTGTATATATGTGTGTATATATATATATATGTGTGTGTGTGTGTATGTGTGTGTATATATATATATATATATATATATATTTGTGTGTGTGTGTGTGTATATATATATATATATATATATGTGTGTATATATGTATATATATATGTGTGTGTGTGTATATATATTACGCATACCCTGAATCACTGCTCTGCACCGAGATCAGGCAGAGAGAAGATGGACAGGAGATAGGGAGTGCAGATTGGTGAACTGAACAGGAAACGTAGCCTATGAGCAAGAGTGGAAAGGTCGGTGACCACAGAGACCTGAGCAGCCTACGGAGCCTCTACAAAACGGGTTATCTAGAAGAGAGTTGTAATTTACATATATGGAAATGACTTGAAAGGTCTTTAATCTGAATGACAATGCTTGTAGTGAGACAACCCCTTTACGGCTTTGTCTCCACAGGACTAGTTTACAGTCAGATATTAAAGCTGATTTAGTATTTAGAATTGGCAAAAATCCCACTGCAAACCATCCCCATAGACCTGAATAGAAAATGCGAGCTGTAGTCTACACAACCTGGATTTTCTGAGGTTGGATTTGAAAAAATTACAACATGTTCTATAACCAGCCAGAAAACTCTACTATGTAAGGGTGCACCCAAAATCCCAAAACCGTGGAAAAAACATGACAAAGCCGACTGTAATATACTGGTCTGATTCTATGTAGAATCCGACCAGTATTTTACACTTTACCATGTGGACGCAGCCTAAGGATATTGGTACAGTTTTATTCGTTGTTTTTTTTTTTTGTCACCTATATCTGCAGATGAGACTAGGAAGACACCGTCTAGGGGATGATGATTCAGATATTGACATTGAAGGATATGAAGATGATGATGATGGGAAACCCAAGACTCCAGCCCCTGTAAGTATTCCTTTAGAGGGGTTTTAACCAGTTCATAAACCAATATTATACTATCTTTATTTTATTTCTTTCTTTTTTTTTTATCCCATAAAATATCTTAGGAGGTTGAAGATGTGGATGGAGATTTGGCTGAGGAAGATGAGAACACCGTACAGCAGCCTCAGGCCAGTGTATTATATGAGGATTTACTGATGTCCGATGGTGAAGACGATGATGATGGAAGTGATGAGGAAGGAGATAATCCCTTTTCTTGTATGTACACTTTTTAATTACAGTAATATTGCTCTGTATGAAATAACTGTTTCATTCTATAGGTTTGTGTGGTAGTGACCGATCATACAGTCGGTCACTACTGAAATTTCAACACCAAGAAGGACAGGCCATAAGGTCATGAAAATTGAGTTAGTAGTTATCGCGAAGAGCTGCAAATGATTACATTTTACCCAGCTCCAATCTGTGGTATGTGGGGTAGAGGGGTGTAAAAGGCTGATTGAAAGCAAACCTCAAAATTCAGATCAGGTGGTGTGGGATGTGCCAGTTATCACTTTTTGCAAACTGAAAGGGATGGGATCCTTAAAGGGGTTTTCTCACCACGCTGTTTTTTCTCGCCAATAATTCATTGGGGGACACAGCACCATGGGTATAGGCCCTTGCCTTCGGAGGCGGACACTAAGCGGATCAAACGTGTTAGACCCACCCCGACTGCCTATATCCCTCCTGCTGACGCCAGGCTGATCAGATTTTCAGCCTAGTGTCTGTAGGAGGCAGACGCTGCTCTGCAGAGTTTTTGTTATTTTTCTTTCCTTTGCAGGATTGAGCACCCGGCTCTCACCTGTTGGAAGGTGATTGAGCACCCGGCTCTCACCTGGGAAGGTGATTGAGCACCCGGCTCTCACCTGGGAAGGTGATTGAGCACCCGGCTCTCACCTGGGAAGGTGATTGAGCACCCGGCTCTCACCTGGGAAGGTGATTGAGCACCCGGCTCTCACCTGGGAAGGTGATTGAGCACCCGGCTCTCACCTGGGAAGGTGATTGAGCACCCGGCTCTCACCTGGGAAGGTGATTGAGCACCCGGCTCTCACCTGGGAAGGTGATTGAGCACCCGGCTCTCACCTGGGAAGGTGATCGAGCGCCCGGCTCTCACCTGGGAAGGTGATTGAGCACCGGCTCTCACCTGGGAAGGTGATTGAGCACCCGGCTCTCACCTGGGAAGGTGATTGAGCACCCGGCTCTCACCGGGGAAGGTGATTGAGCACCCGGCTCTCACCTGGGAAGGTGATCGAGCACCCGGCTCTCACCTGGGAAGGTGATCGAGCACCCGGCTCTCACCCGCTGGAAGGTGATCGAGCGCCCGGCTCTCACCTGGGAAGGTGATCGAGCGCCCGGCTCTCACCCGCTGGAAGGTGATCGAGCCTCTGTCTCTCACCTATCAGGGGGGCCGTCAACGCGTAGTTGTACCTTGACGCTGTCCCCCCTGAGGGCGTCAGGAAACCAGTCAGTTCTTTAGCTGGCTGTTCTTCCTCCCCGCCGCTCACCCGTCCCCACCTGCCGCCTCCGCGGCCTTTTATGGATTCCGGTAACCTCACCTCTGGGTGCATGGTACCGAAGGGGTGATGCCGCGACGCCGGAAGACATCGGATTGGTGAGTACCCCGAACTCCTCTGTTTTGGGGGTGTTCGGGGATTTTTTCCTTTAATACATTTTGGGTGGCCGCGGGAATTCCGTTTTCCTGCGGCCTCTCAGTGTTGCCCTATTTCCCATTGGGGGGCATCCCAGGGCAGGAGTACGTTCCCTCCCCTTGGCCGGTGCCAAGGATATGTTAGCCCGCAGCGTCCGGTTAAGGGTTTGGCCCCGGCGGCGTTTTTCTCTGCCGCGCTGGGGGTCCCAGTGATGGGGGGGCATATTACCCCCCATGCTATAGCTACCCTAAGGCAGCAGGACAGGTTGCCGTGCGGCACTAGCGTTTGGGCAACGCCACGGTACCGAGTGTTGTGGGTTTGGCGCTGACTGCTGGGGGTGAGATGGGCCTCTCAGGGGCTGCAGGCACCGCTTACCAGCTCCAGCGGCGTTCCAGCGGTCGCATTCAAATTTAGCCCCCGGCTTCTGGAAGCTTAGGCCGCGCAACTAGGCCGCGCCCTCTCGCGGCCCCAAACGAGTTCGGGTCTCTCCCTGGATGTGGCAGGACCTCCAGCAGCCCGACCCTGTGTTGGGTGCGGAGCCTAAACGCGTTTTTTTGCGGCATTCGGCGTCCTGGCTTCTCCTGACTGCTGAGGAAGACACAGCATCTTGGGATGGTAAGTTGACCCCCTATGGGCCATCCATCCCTGCCCCCACGCTTTGCACCCATGTCCCTTTTCAGGGCTAAGTGATTTAAAGCGCCCGTGTCCAAAGCAGTGGCGACTTGCATCGCCTGCGCCCGCTGCCACAGGTTTGTCTTGCGGACTAGCTCCAGTGCACTTTGTGCCCTTTGCGCTGCTCCGCTACCGTCCACTGCGGGACCCAGCGCCTCCTGTCGGTGCTCGGTGGTCCCATAATGGCCCAGGTCCCTCGCTCACTAGCAGTGGCCACCCTGTACAGAGTACCCCAGGTTACGGTTTTGGCCATAGGGCACATGCCGTCGCTGCTCGCTGCCCAGCCTCTTACCTCCCAGGGCCCGACATAGCCCGTACGGAGTGTTAGCGTAAGAGGGTTAGAGTTCTCTCTGCCTCGTTATCGCCTGAGCTCTCTCCCATCAGACGGTGGTCGGAGATGGAAGCTCCAGGCCTGGATACGGCTTCTTCAAGTGGGGACTCCTCTGATTCTGACTCTGAGCCAGACAAAGATGATGATGCAGCAGCGCCAGGCCTGGATACAGCCTCTGTTGGAGACTCCCCTGTCCCTGGCTTTGGGCCAGACAGGGCTGTTGGTATAATGGCAGCGGTCCAAGCCCTTAGCCAGGAAAGCTCTGGGCCTGCATACGGCCTCTGTTGGAGACTCCCCTGTCTCTGGCTTTGGGCCAGACAGGGTTAAGAGGATGACTGCAGCGGTCCAAGCCCTTATCAGAGCTTTCAGAGACTCCCTTCAGGTTAGGAGTGAGGATGTCTCAACCTCCCAGGAGAAGGTCTCCCTTAGGGGCGGCAGGCGACAGCATTTTGTGTTCCCTGCACGCCTGAAATTGAGAACTGTTTGCAGGAAGTGGAAACATCCAGTCAGGCGTTTGTTTCCTACCAGACGACTTAAGTCTCTTCACCCTTTCCTGCAGGATCAGGGTCATAGTGGTCGGTGGTCCCATCTGGGGACACCCCAGTCACCCGGCTCAAGTAGCCTATGGCCATTCCTGTCTCGGACGCGGCGGTCCTTGATGACGGAACGGACAGGCGTCTTCACGGGTTGTTGTAAGTCCGCCTTGGGGGCGCCGGGGCAGACCTGCGCATGATTCTCCGCAGTTCAGCCTGCATGGTCTGGCCGTAGCAGCTGCAGGAGCAGCTTTCGGCTGGAAGCTTCCACAGGAGGTTATGGAATCCTGCTTCCCAGTTCTCAGGGTTTCTGCGGTCCCAGTAAGTTCTCGTTGGTGTCAACCCGGTTTATGGATAGGACGTCGGCCAATGCAGTGGCCGTTCGCCGTTCCCTGCAGCTTGAATGTTTGGCGGGGGTTACAGCCTCCAAGGAGTTATTGGTTGCGCTTACGCTCGCTTGCGGTAAGCATTTTTTCTGGGAGGCCACAGAGGGTCGTAGTATGCTCCCCCCTCAGGGCCAGCCGCTGCAGCGGCATTCATGTGACTGTCTCGCAGAACGCGCAAGCGTCTTTTGCCCAACTAGCGCTTGGTCTGAGGAGCCCGGCCCCCACCCGAGAAATGGTTTTGGGGTGGGGGCATTTCCTCCAGTTCCAGGGGATCTGGCAGGTTCAGGCCAGCGAAACCAGGTATCGCTGGGCCCGCCACTTCGGGGACTCACTTTTTTTGGGCTTCCACAAAACGGTTTTTTTTTGCAGCGGGCCTTTTCCGCGCCCCCCAGATTTGGCTCGGGCTTGGGTTTTTCCTCTGGAAAACCCGCACTCTCCTCCGGCGAGGAGGGATTTTTTTTTCCCAAATTTCCGAGTTGGGGTTTCCCTTCAGGGATCTTATTCAAATCCCTCTTGGGTTGGGCTTTGTAGGGCCCAAATTGTCAGCCCTTAAAGTGTTTCCCCAATTTATGCGTAGGGCCCCCGGTTTCCCCCTTGGAGTCGCTTGGTAAGCGGTAGCCTCTCGGGAGGCCAGAAAAGTTTTTTTCAGCTGCTGGGGAAAACGGGTTTTGTTTTTTCGCCCTATGCCCAGGTTGTCAGGGGTTTTCCGGGCGTTTTAACTGAGGCTCCCCGACATTTCTTGCCGAGTCTGAGTTGGGGCCTCGCAGCTCCCACCAAGGGTCCTCATGTAGCTCTTCCCAATCCTAATGACGATCCTTACGTCAGGGGGTTGGTCCCACCTCAAATGCGCCTGCCGGGTTAGCGTCAGGATTCCCTGGATTTTTGCAGCGCGCTTCGGCGGGGATGGGTAATTTGCGAAATCCCGGGTTTGATTCCATATTAGGGAGGGAAACCCTAAGGGGGATGCCCTTATTCTCAATTGGTTAAACCCCGGGTTTCCCCCCCTCTGGAAGCTGCTCCCATTTAAATTTCTTTCCCCCAAATCTCTGTATCGCCCCCAGCTTTATTCTTCATTTTTGGGTAAAAGGGGTTTTGGGGCAGTTTGGGGCCCGCCTCCGAGGCGTGGTCCTTTGACAGCCCCCTTGCTGCTCCCTGCAGCGGGCCCAAACCTGCCTCAGTGAGCGGTCTCCCAAAGTCCTTGGTTTCCCGCAGTGGCCTGCCACCCCAGGCTCGTTTCGACCCGGGCAGGTGGGCCCGCCTTTCCCCGGTTTTTTAAACAAAAGGGGGGTTATTTTCTGGGCCCCCGGGAATTTGGGTGGTTTTCACCATTGAAGCCCGTGTTTTTGGGGGGGGGCCCCCCGGGGGCCCCGGGCGACGCGGGTCCCCTCGGGGGACGCCAGTGTCGATCACTGTGCTGAAAAAACCAAAAAGTTTTCCTTAAGCGCTCTCGCTTTGGGGTTCCCCCCCTCATCCGGGGGCACCCCCGGGGGGGGTTGGTTTTCCCAAAATCAACCCCGATTTTGGGGTTTTCCGAAACTTCAAGGGTGTTCCAGAGGCCCAGCTTTTTTCAGATAGCTTTCAAGGGTTCTTCGCTGGCAGAAGCCCCGGGGACCACCTGGTCGCAACTCCCCTTCCGGGGTGGGAAAAAACCCAAATTTTGGCCCCAATTTATCTGTCGGAAAATGCTTGCCCTCCTTGGGAGGTGGGTATGCGAGATGTCGAATGGTGGGGGTCTCGCCTCAATCCAAAAGCGCCCCCAGTTATATGGCCAGGGGCCCGTAATTCCCTGGCGCCCGACCCGTGGATTGTGGTCCCGCCTTGGGGGGGTTGGTCTGTCCGTCTTTTTTTAAACCCCGGGCCCCTTTTTTCCCCGAGAGCTCAAGTGCCTCGAGGGGCGAAAAGGATACCAGCTGTGCCCCCCACCTTTGGATTAGGGCCCCCGGTCGGGGGACGCGGAAAAATGGGACCCAATCGGCAAAAGGTTTATTGACAGTTTCCCTTTTCGCCCAAGCCCTTGTGCAGGCCCCTCTGCCCCCCAAACACCCCAGTACCGCGGTTGCAGTTTCACAGCAGGGGGTGTTTTGCGACTGCAAAACCCCAGATTCCCCCCGGGGCTGGTTTCCCCGAAACTGTCCCCTTTTGGGATGTCCTACCCAAAAGGGGGCCTTTTTTTTTACCCTCAGGGGGGGAGCTCGGGCTCGCCTCCTCCCACTTGAAAGGGCAGGGTTTTTGGGGTTGCCCAGGGCTGTGCAGCGCAAAATGGCTTGCCGCTCACAGGGGTTTTTAAAGTTTTTTTATTGCAAGGGGGCATGCGTTTGGTCCTTCTGGTTCCCCAAGGGGGGGCCCAAACGAAAACCCTGGCCTCCCTGGGAAAATCTCCCTGTGTTTACTTTTATTGGGAAGGTGGCCTTCTGGGTGGCCCTCATTTAATTTCCACCAAGTGTTTGGGGGGCAGCTTTTATCTGGGAGGCCCTGGGTTTTGGGGTCTGCTGAAGGAAAAAGGACACTTATGGTCTTGTTCCGCTACGTTTCCCTAGGATGGTTTCTTTGTTTTTTATTTAATGAAGTTTTTGCTTTTTTTGCCCTCGTCCCCTCATTTTTTAAGGACGATTTTTTACGGGGTTTGGGTTTTTTTTTGGTTTTTGGTCAAAGGGGTTCGGTTCTACCTCTCTGTCTTGGGTTTTTAGGTGTGCACGGTTTTCTTGGTCTTTCCCGAGGGGGGCCCTTAGGGGCCCGGGCCCTCCCATGGCCCCCGTTGCCAGCCGGATTTTAGTCCTTTGTTTCGAGGGGCCGGCTCGCTCCCTCCCCAAAACAGTTGGGGGGCCCCCTGGTTGGTTCAGGGTTTAAGCCTGGTTTTTCAGGGTTGCAAAGCTGTTCAAGGGTTCGGCCCATGCTCCGTTTTAGGTTTTAACCCCAAATAATGCCCTTGGGCCCCGGCTGCCCAAACTCCCCGGCGGGCCAAAAGCTTCGGCTTTTAAGGTACTTCCCGCTTTCCGTGGGGTTTATGCTTTTATGTGTTAAAGCTTTTAGTCAAACCCAAACCCCTGAAGGGGGTTTTTGGGGTTTCCCATGGTGCCCGTGTTTCCCCCCCCAAAGAATTATTTGGGGGAAATGGGGGTTTTTTTTACTTACCCTAAAATCCTTTTCTGTCCCAATTTTATTTTGGGGGAAAAAGGCCCACCCCCTTTTTTTTGGGCGCCGGGGGGAAATTTGATTTTTTTTTTGTTCCAACTTCGGCCATTGGGTTTTTGTACCCAAATGATCAGGGGTGGCGTCAGCAGGAGGGATATAGGCCGGTTTAGGGGGGGGGTAACCGTTTGATCCCCCTAGTGTCCACCCCGAAGGGGAAGGGCCTTTAACCCCCAAGGGGCTGTGTCCCCCAAAAAATTGGACGAGAAAAGGGGTTTTACGGTAAGTACAAAAAATCCCCCTTTTCTTTTAAAATAGGGTTTTTTTTGAGAGAAAATTTTTATCCCCTAAAACAAATTTAAAAACCATACCCGGTATAAGAGGGCAAAGGCACTACAAAGTAAAGACGAGGGACAAATTTTCCAAAGGGGCAAATCGTTGTGTGGGCCTTGATTAAAATGGGCCCTTGATATCATGTCAAAAAATGGACAGAAATTTTACTTCTTCAACTGCGGGACGGAGCCCAAAAAGGCTTCCCCCCCCATGGCGAACTCTTTTTTACTGTTGGGCTTCAAAACCCCAAATGGTTTTGAAGTTACGATAAAAATAAAAGGAAAAAGAGAAAAAAAAAAGGGGAAGGGGATTCCACACCGCTGGGCACTGGAGGAGCACAAAACGTCATGCTGAAAGCTGCAAAACGGGAGAGTCTGTTTCCCCAAAAAAATTCAAAGGGCCCAAAGGGCCCCAAAAACCCTGTGTCGAGAACCTGACCTGAAAATGAGGTGGTGAAACTCAGAAGGAGCCCCCTCCCTACCCTAAGAGAGCCTGAAATTCCCGGGAAGAATTTATATTGGGGCCCCAAACCTCCAAGTGTGTTTAAAAATTTAGTTAATTTCAATCCCCAATCTCCCCAAACTCCCATGCTGTTTTACACTCCCCTCTGTCTCCCCAAAGGGTGTGGGGTGGGTTGTATTTAAAATCGTTAGCTTTTCTTTTTATCTCTGTAAATAGATGAGCCCTTACATGAAAAAAATACAGGGAGATGTTTTCTCTTCGTAAAAACAAAGGGACATTGCTGTGAGCAAAGGAAAAAAAGTGGTTATCTGTAAACTTGTTAGAGATCATTTGTTTGTCCAGAGCTCAGTCCATTTCCCTGGGGGGGGACATCACTCCCGCTTTAAGTCTTGCTCTAATTTTAAAATAACAGAGTTTTTGGTCAGGGAACCAGGTCACCTTAAACATCTGTGTGCACTCAGAGCACATAAAATATCTCCTTTCCAACTATTCCCCCATAAAGTACAACTCGTCTCGAATAAAACGAGGCCTGCGTCATTGAAAAAATAAAAAAGTTACGATTGTTGAAACGCAAGGAGGCAAAAACTAAAAAAATGTGCTGGTCACTAAAGGGGTTGAATCATTTCATTAAATGGTCTTCAGAATAAGGGGACAGTGAAAACAAGCAACTTTGCAATTGAATGTCATTAGCAAAGCTGTCTTGTTTTAAAGGTTTCCTTATCCTTCTGTTTCTGTAAACACAGTTCCCCAGTGCTGGTCAGATTCCTCCTCCTTTCATTTCATTGGCTGATGGCTCTACTAATTTACATTCTGTCTGGCCCCCCCTCATATTCACGGGGCGAGCATTCCTGCCTCTCTCACTCAAAGTAAGGGACCGGCACAATTTCACTTTGCACAGCCAGCAGAAACACAGAGGCACTGCACCTGCTTCTACAATCAGAAAACAGCAGAATTGTGCGTCGGTGCCTAATGCAAACATAGACGGCGCATTCCTGCCTCTCTCACTCAAAGTAAGGGACCAACAGCAATTTCACTCTGCACAGCCAGAAGAAACACAATAATACTGCAGGGCTTCTACATCAGAAAACAGCAGAATTGTGCCCCGATGCCTAAATGCTCCTGCGTGTACAGTCATGGCCAAAAGTTTTGAGACTGACACAAATATTATATTTTCACATGATTCTGTTGCCCTCTGGGTTTTATGTGTGTTTGTCAGAAGTTTTTATCACATACAAAAATTTACAAGTGCAATCTATTATGTTTAACAAAAAACTTTTATTGAAAGTTAGAATGAGTTAATGCAGCAAGTCAATATTTCCCAGTGTTGCCCCTTTCTCTTCAGGACCTTGCAATTCTCCCTGGCATGCTCTCAATCAACTTCTGGACCAAATCCTGGCTGATAGCCGTCCATTCTTTGCACATCAATGCTTGCATTTTGTCACAATTTTTTGGTTTTTGTTTGTCCACCCGTTCTTGATGATTGACCACAAGTTCTCAATGGGATTTTAAAATCTGGGGAGTTTCCAGGCCATGGACCAAAATCTCTATATTTTGTTCCCTGAGCCATTTAGTTATCAAACCTTTGCTTTATGGCAAGGTGGGTCCATCATGCTGGAAAAGGCAAATTTTTGATCACCAACTGCTCTTGGACGGTTGGGAGAAGTTGCTCTTGGAGGACATTCTGGTACCATTCTTTATTCATGGATGTGTTTTTAGGCAAGACTGTTAGGAGCCGATTCCCTTGGCTGAGAAGCAACCCCACACATGAATGGTTTTCTGGATGCCCTTTTCAGTTTTGGGATGAGACAAGACTGGTGGTTTTTCGCTCACCTTGTCTTCTCCAAACAAGCTGTTTTCCAGATGTTCCAAACATTCGGAAAGGGGATTCATCAGAGAAAATGACTTTACCCCAGTCCTCAGCAGTCCACTCCTGTACCTTTGGCAAGAATATCGGTCTGTCCCTGATGTTTTTTCTGGAGAGAAAGGGGGTTTCTTTGCTTTCCCTCCTTGAACCAGGCCTTGCTCCATGAGTCTTCCGCCTTACAGTGCGTTTCAGATGCACTCACCACCTGCCTGCTGCCATTTCCTGAGCAAGGCTTGCAACTGCTGGTAGCCGATTTCCCAAGCTGAAACACTTTTAAGAGACGGTCCTGGCATTGCTGGTCTTTCTTGGGCACCCTGGAGCCTTTTGGCAACAATTTGGAACCTCTCTCCTTGAATTCCTTGATGATGTGATAGATTGTTGACTTGAGGTGCAATCTTTCTAGCTGCGATACTCTTCCCTGTTAGGCCAGTTTTGTGCAGTGCAATGATGCATGCACGTTTTTTCTTTAGAGAAAAACCATGGTTTACAAGAAGAGAAACAATGATGCCAAGCCCCCAGCCTCCTTTTAAAGTGTCCCGTGGTGTGATTCTTACTTTAATCATGACAGATTGATCTCCAGCCCTGTCCTCATCAACACCCACACCTGTGTTAATGGAGCAATCACTGAAACGATGTCCAGTGACATGTGGACTCGGTGGGGGGGGGTGGAGAGTTTTGGGAGCGAGCATGAACAGTGAAGGGGGGATGAAGTCATCAGTTAAGAAACATTCAGCTGGGAGGGGAAGAAACACCCCTGAATTTGTAGAGTTGAGAAGCTGAGAGCACAATGAAACACATGAACTGAAGAAGCGATACATCCCCTTTAAGTACTTTTCAGTTGTTCGGCTTAAGGGGTTAAAGTTGTTTTATCACTCTGGAACCCCCCTTTTCCCCAAACCCCCCCCCAAAAAAAAAAACCCTTTTTCCCCTGTTCTGTAAAAAATAGTGAAATTTGGGTGTCCGTCCCATGTGAGTGGACAAGCCAGACAACTAGCTACAGGTGTTTCATTGACCTCACACAACCACTCTCGAAGGCTATCATGGTGGACAGCAAGTAGAGGCTGGAATGGAGGTCTGTCCCTGTCCGTCACAATTCCCTTTTGTCTTCGGACTTGTCTCCTAATGAGCACACTTAAAGGGAATATGTCATCAAAAAAAAGATTTTTGTTTAACTACATTTTTATGTTAAACCCTTTTTTTGGAATTTTTGGTTTTATATTTTTTTATTTTCCAGATCACTTTCAATTTTTTTTTAATAATCTTAAGTCCTGTAGTTTTCACTTTTTGGGCCCCTAAGCCCCAATGTGTCTGACACTTCCTGTTCTGTTTAGAGGATTTTTTGCAGTGTGCTCTTATAGTAAAACAGGGTCAAAATGAAAGTGCAATTGTGTCAGATAACACAGAAACCCCCAAACACAAGAGGGGATGTAGCTCCCCCCCTCCCCCCCCCTTACAGTGAAAAACTCTCCTTACAAGTCCCATGGGGCAGAATCTGTCTTAAGAATCCCATGGGCATGAAAGCTGTTAAAGTTTTTTCTTGACTGCATTAACCCCCTTTTCCGCGGTTCATTTTGGCCTCTCTGACAGAGCCCATTTTTTAAATCGTCATGTGTCCTTTATGTGGAATAACTTTTTTACACTTTAACATCCATGTGATTCAAGATTGTTTTCTGGACACCCTTAACTTTAAGATAGTAAGAAATTTTGGTCCAAAAAAATGCTTGTTTATTGTGAAAAATATCAAAAAATCGTAAAAAAATTTGAAAAATTTACCAATTTTAAACTTCAAAAATTTCTGCATGTAAGACAGATAGTTATTCACTCAAAATAGTTTATAACTAGCATCTACCGTATTGTCTGCTGTAGTTTGGCCTAATTTTTTAAATGTCTTTTTTTTTTTTTTTACGACATTAGGGGGCTTAGAAATTTAGTAGTAATTTTCAACAAAATTTGCAAGACATTTTTTAGGGACCAGTCCAGTTCTAACGTGACTTTGATTGGCCTGTATGTTAGATACCCCCATAAATGACCTCATCAACGCAACTACACCCCTTAAAAGTATCAAAACCGCATTTAGGAAGTTTATTAAACCCATTAGGTGTTTCACAGGAATTAAAGCAAAGTGGAAGTGAAGTTTCAAAATTTTACTTTTTTTTGCCGATTTTCAATTTTTATGCATTATTCACAAAAATTTACGGAAAAATGTGTCAGGAAAATGCAAATTAATATTGATTACCCAGATTCTGCCGTTTTCAGAGATATCCCATATGTGGCCCTAGTGCATTATTTGGCTCAACCACAAGCCCCGAATAGGGGGAGCACCAAACTGGACTCTGGGGGTCTCTTTTTCATTACGATTTTTTTTTTAGGGGCCATTTCAGTTTTGCGGACACCCTAAGGTGCAAAAAATTTAAATTTAAAACTCCCCTAAAATTACCCCTAATTTGAAACTACACCCCTTAAGGGAAATTTATACCCAGGGGTGTAGTGAGCATATCGACCCCCACAGGTGTGTCACAAAAATTTTTAGCGTTAGGCTTTTGAAAATTTTAAAAAACATTTTTCCCAATCTGCAATTTTAGCTGAAAATTTTTAATTTTTACAAGGCAATCCTGGTAAAAAAAACACCAAAAACCTTGTTACGCAATTTCTTCCAAGTTCGGCAATACCCTGCATGTGGGTGGAAACTGCTGTTTGGGCGCATGGCAGGGCGTTATAAGGGGGGGGAGTGTTACTTGGATTTTTTTGGAACGCAGATTTTGGTGGGGCCATGTCGCATTTAAAAAGCCCCAAAATACCAGAAACGGTGAAACCTTCCGAATACCCCATTTTGGATTCAGCACGCCTATAGATCTCATCTAGGGGTGTATTGTACATTTTGGGTGCACAGGTGTTCAAAAGTTTTTTTTTTTTGCATTGGGTATGAAAATGAGGGGAAAACGCAGTTCCGCCATTTTTTTTTTTGGGCTTCAATTTTTACAGGTGCGCCGTGCAGTATCAATGACAGGATATCTTTACTATGGGGGTCGGTACAATTGCAATGATATAGATTTTATATAGTTTTTTTTATGTTTTATTACTTTTACACAATAGAAATAGGTCTATAAAAAATTGCGTTTTTTATGTTGTCCTGTTCTGATAGTCATAACGTTTTCAGTTTTCTGTATACGGAGCTGATTATGGCTAGTTTTTTGTGGGATGAGTTGGCGTTTTTATTAGTACCATTATGGGGGGCATATGCCGCTTTGATCACTTTTTATTAAGGTTTTTGTGAGCATTTTGAACAAAATAAAAAGCATTCCTGGTAGTGTTTTTTATTTTTATTTTTAACAGGGGTTTCACCGTGCAGTATAGTGACATGTTAGAATTACTCAGCAGGTTGATACGATTACAGCAATAAAAAATTTGTATTTGTTTTATGTTTTACTGCTTTTACACAATAAAAACACTTTTATTCAAAAAGGAAACACGTTTTTGCATCGCCTAGTCTGAGAGCCATAATTTATTATTTTTCTGTGTATGGAGCTGTGTAGGGGCTTGTTTTTTACGGGATGAGGTGACGTTTTTTTTGGGTATAAATTTTTGGGGGACCAGACTTTTGATCAGTTTTAAATCCGTTTTTTTGGAAGGCAGGTGAAGAAAAATACTGCAATCCCAGTAGTGTTTTTTATTTTTATTTTTCACAGCACTCACCCTGCAGTATCCATGACCAGTTAGTTTACTCTTCAGGGTCGATTTCGATTACGGCGATACCCTATTTATATAGTTTTTTTAATTTGGAAGCACTTTAAAAAAAAAATAGTGTTTTTATTGTGTTAAATAATATTTATGCATCGCGGTCTTCTGAGAGCCCTAACTTTTTTATTTTTCAGTATACAGAGACGTGTATGGACTTTTTTTTTTTGCGGGGTGAAACTGACGTTTTTTAAATTTGGGACAAATTTGGCGTTTATATGAGTTTTTGATCGCTTTTTATTCCATTTAATGTGCTGCAGGATTGCACAAAAATCGCAATTCTGTGACTGTTTTTTGTTTTTGTTTTTTACGGCGTTCACCATACGGGTTTTAAATTTAACGTGACAGATTTTAAGGGGGGATCGTTACGCACGCGGCGATACCAAATATGGGTACTTATTTATTTTTGATCTTTTTTGGGGCGATTGCCGTTAGTAAAGGGGAAAAGGGCAGTGTATGTGTTTTTAATTTTATTTTTTGTTTGTGTTTTACTTTTTTTACTTTTTTTTTTTACTTTTTCACATTTTTTTTAATTTTCTCCAGTGAGGATTTGTAACTGCAAACCCCCACTGGGGAAAAGCAATTATTAGATTGCTGTTTGAAGAGGTGATCTGTGCACAGCGTTATGCTGTGCATAGGTCGCCATGGCAACTAGTGACACCATGCCCACAATGCATTGTGGGGATTTGGGGACGTTATCAGGGCTACCCGGATGCATTTTAGACAGCATCCGGGGAGTCTGGTAGGAGAGGGCGAGCGGGCATCTGTGCCCCTTGCCTCGCCGATCGTAGGCAGAGGGAGCTCACTCCTCCTGCTGCGGCATCATTTTTCGCGGCCATGACAGGCTGCGGTTAATGATGGTTTTTCACCCGCGGCCGGAGCTCACTCGGCCGGGGGTGATGGGGCATGAAGCCAGCGGTAATTTTTCCGCTGTTCCATGCCGCAATCGCGGCGGCTCGCCCGCAACGGCCCGCCGGCGATGCCAGGGCGTATGGATACGTCCATTTGCGGGAAGTCACTTCCCGCTAGGGCGTATGCATACGCCCAATGTCGGGAAGGGGTTAAAGCAGTGCAAGCAAGAATGTCTTCCCCACAATCATATATAGACGGCCGTATAGAGAAATCTACAATCGGGAAATAAAAACGACTGAGAGGAAAAGCATATGGATCAGGGGCTTGATTTAATAAGTTAAAAAAAAAATTGGCGACAGATTCCCTTTAAATGGATGGCAGTTATAAAGGGAGCTGCCATGATTTGAAGTGAAGTGCATTCGGAGTGGCAGAACATTCCTCTGACAACCAATAATAACCTCCACGATAGCACGCCAACGCAAGGACTACTGTGCATTGCGTTCATACAGAATAGATTGAAAAGTTTTGAAAATTTGGTTCCTTTTTTTTTCCCCGATTATTTGCACGTCATTAACATGTCTATGGATCCGGTGATTTTCCTATTTCTGAAGCTTTTCCTTCTTGGTGTTGCAGTTTCAATATTAAGGAATGTACAAAATACTTTTGATCAAATATCAGATTTAATTTAATATCTAAAAATGTTATGTTACCAAATTTCTTTACATTTGGGATTTGATAATGGTTTTTGTGTGCATTTTATGCAGCCATCCAGCTGAGTGAGAGTGGCAGTGACTCCGACATCGAGTCAGGAGGAATTAGACCTAAGCAACCTCACATGCTGCAGGAGAACACTAGACTGGGGATGGAAAATGATGAAAGCATGATGTCCTATGGGGAAGGATTGGAGACCTCACAAGGAATGGAGGACAGCAATATCAGGTCTGTGCCGACTATGTAAGATATAGTATCAATCACCTAGTATGATATTGTTATAGTAAAACATCTATAGAATAGATCAGTGTATTACTATAGAATAGATCATATTATGATCTTACTGTAGAATAGATCACATAGTATATTACTGTAGAATAGCTCACATAGTATATTACTGTAGAATAGATCGCATAGTATATTACTGTAGAATAGATCACATAGTATAATACTGTAGAATAGATCACATAGTATATTACTGTAGAATAGATCGCATAGTATATTACTGTAGAATAGATCACATAGTATAATACTGTAGAATAGCTCACATAGTATATTACTGTAGAATAGCTCACATAGTATATTACTGTAGAATAGCTCACATAGTATATTACTGTAGAATAGATCGCATAGTATAATACTGTAGAATAGATCACATA
Source organism: Phyllomedusa bahiana (assembly GCA_025379985.1). Taxonomy (NCBI): domain Eukaryota; kingdom Metazoa; phylum Chordata; class Amphibia; order Anura; family Hylidae; genus Phyllomedusa; species Phyllomedusa bahiana. Next base: position 109,359 of record JAODAL010001951.1, read on the forward strand.
GTATAATACTGTAGAATAGCTCACATAGTATATTACTGTAGAATAGCTCACATAGTATATTACTGTAGAATAGATCATAGTATAGTACTGTAGAATAGATCATAGTATATTACAGTAGAATAGATCATAGTATATTACTGTGGAATAGCTCACATAGTATATTACTGTAGAATAGATCACATAGTATATTACAGTAGAATAGATCATAGTATATTACTGTAGAATAGCTCACATAGTATATTACTATAGAATAGATCACATAGTATATTACTGTAGACTAGATCATAGTATATTACAGTAGAATAGATCACATAGTATATTACTATAGAATAGATCACATATTATATTACAGTAGAATAAATCACATAGTATATTACTGTAGAATAGATCATATATTATATTACTGTAGAATAGATCATATATAATATTACTGTAGAATAGATAATATATTATATTACTGTAGAATAGTTCATATATTATATTACTATACTATATATATCTATATTATAAAATAGATCATATATAATATTACTGTACAATAGATCACATTTTAGATTACTATAGAACAGATCACATAGTATATTACTGTACAATAGATCACATATTATATTACTATAGAATAGATCACATAGTACAATATTACTATAAGATCACACAGTATATTACTATAGAATATGTCACATAGAATAATATTACTATAGAATTGATCACACAGTGGGATATTACTATAGAAGAGGTCACATAATAGGATATTGCACATTTTGGAACCTTGTACAGCAATCAATAATTCCCACACACACTACTCACAATAAGTTAGGGATATTTGGCTTTTGGTTGAAATTTGAGGATAAACGTTAACTTTCGTGACAATTGTTTTTTAAATTAACTAAATGAGACCATCTCTTCCCTTTAGATGAACACATCCATCTGTTCAATGTTTGCACAACTTGCTGATCTCTAACAAGGAGCCTACTGGCCGAATTCACAACAGTGGCCACATAAGTGGCCACTGAGCTTAGAGTGTCGCAACAAAGATACAGAGAGATTGGAAGAGTCACAGGTAAAGAAGTGGACGTGAGAGGCACCAAATGACACGTCAGACCATTCGCTGCTCCATGGCCCATGCAAGACAATGATGCCTGTGCCTGGTCGGTGTAATCAGGCCATCTGGCACGCGGATCACAATGATGTAAATGGTTAAGGGATGGTCTGACGTGACACTTGGTGCCTTTCACCTCCCTTACACCTGCCTGTAGTTGTGCGGCATTCATCATCCGGTTCCGCAGGGCATTGGTTACAATGAAGCGCTCATCAGTGTGTGATGGAGCCAAAGTACGTCCATTTCTTTGCCTTTCTGTGACGCTTTCAGTCTCTCTTTATCACTGTTGCAACCTGCTGATGACACTCTAAGCTCAGTGGCCACTTCCGTCAGAGAGCATCCTGCTTCAGTATTTACTATTTTGCCATAGGCTAACTTAAACTCTATCAGTTCTCTATCTATAAAACACTAAAACGTAGCTGGTGAAACATGTTGGGGAGGTCAGGCATGACGTTTTAAATTGTGATTCCTCACCTCTGTCTACAAGTGTCACCCGCTGCAAAGGGTGTCACAAGGGGGCCTTATTTGTTTTGTGTCCATTCGATTAGGGACGAGTGCCCAAGTAGGAGGCTTGGAATCCCTTACTGGAGTTAGTAATTTGATGTATATATAAGGCTTTCCTGTTGATAGGTGGTGTTCCACCAGACTTGATAATAGAAAAGGAGCTATTCCTTCCTTCAGAAGTAGAAAGGGTTAAATGGTGAGGTTAGAAATCAGGTTTTTAAATAGTGCGTATAGAGGTTAAGTGTTATACATAATAAAAGTTACGTTTTAGTTTTTTATTAGATAAGAGAACTGATAGAGTTTGTTTGCCTATTGGAAAAAATAGTAAATATAGTGATCAAAAGTCACTCTCTGTTCTCTTGCGAGATTCCCAATTTTTTTGGAGACTATCATCCTGCTTGATGACTCACAATGGGGAGGTGATGTTGATCAGTTGTAAGGTGTTTTGGTCTCTTAATGTCAAAATGTGAACAGCAGGATGAGGAGGACTGTTTAAAACATGGTTCAGATTGATCCCCTGTATTTACTGGGCAATTCAGGGATCAAACACCTGTTGGGAATTTTGCCATTAAGCATTAAGCTGTGCAGAAAGTACTGAAACATTGAACAGTTGGACAAGTGCATTCTAACGTTAAGAGATGGGTTCATTTAAAAAAAAAAATTAAAGAAATATTATATTCATACTGAAGTTTTAAAAAAAAAAGCCAAATATCCCTAACATTTTGTGGGTAGTGTATTTGCTACTTAGAATCATAGCAATATATTTAAAGCAAGTTGAAGTTTCCTCTTGAATGTTTATTGCACTCGCCATAAAATCGTGTTTTCATCCTAGTGATAGCGATGTTTTTATAGAAGAACAAATAATATCTGCATTTCTTACAAGTCACACTGATCTATATCTTCTAGTTATGGAAGCTATGAGGAGCCTGACCCGAAATCTAACACTAGAGACACCAGTTTCAGTAGCATTGGAGGCTATGAATTGTCCGAAGAAGAGGAAGACGAGGAAGAGGAGCGTCATGGGCCCAATGTGCTTAGTCAAATCCAACTATCTGAAGATGAAGAAGACAGTGAAGAGTTTACATCAATTCATGGAGATAGTGACATTGATTCTGATAACTGAAGGAACCAAGAGATGTTTAGCTTCGTTTTTTTTTTTTTGTACATAGAACATACGTTATGAATACGTCGTTTTAAGGTTTCTCTTGTGAAGCACATGAACCTATCAATTCACACCATTGATGCACTTGTCAGAAAATGTGTTCACATGTTACAGAATTCAGCGTATATGGGACAAGAACGTCACAGTATATGTAGCCTTTTCGAGTTTTTATACTTCGGGAGCAGCTCTGTATCAGAGGCCTGTTTTACCTGAAGAAACATCCACTTTTCCCTTGTAATTATGTGCATGATTGTGCAAATGTTGTCTGTGTGTTTTCAGTGTAATGTACAGGTTTTTGTTTTTTTTTCATATTTCTTAATAAAGTTCACTTTGTATTCATCTTTTTTTTATTTTATTTTTTAGACTTTTTGTAGGTGACTCAAGACATTTTTATTGCAAAAAAAGAAATAAGTTGACAGCTAGATGCACTGCACCATACACTGTAAGGGTATATTCACACAGTCAAATTTCGGCGTGTATTTTGCGTCGGATTTGCGCTCTAATATGAGTGAGATGCGCGCCAAAATTACAGTAATCCATAGTTCTCATAGAGAACTATGGATTACGCCTCCTCTCCGTGGGCGTACAATACGATCGTATTATACGCCCAGGGAGGTGACATGTCTATGAGTATTGACAGTCTATGGGGCCACCGGGCTGCCGATCAGCGCGACTCCCAAACACCCGGCGTAATTGCGGGATGTAGTGTACGCCCCGCAATTACACCGTGTGAACATAGCCTTAGGCCGAGTCCACACAGCAAAGTGAAAATGCCGCCCAGAATTCGACAGCATTTTCACATTGCTGGACCGCACCGTTGTATACTTGTGCGCTTTTTTGCACGTCTGATTTCAGATTCCCAGCTGCCCAATACATTGGGTTGTGGTAATCTCACTGCGGTCCAGCGGAATATACAACATGTTCTATATAACGCCGGACGGACGGCGGTTTAGGTTTCCCTCAGTAAAAAATCTGTGCTATGTAGACTACAGCATGGATTTCCTAGTGAGGACTACACAGCGCTGAGTTTTCGGCAGATTCTAAAAACTGAATCTGCTGAAAATCCAAAAGAAAACCTGTGCTGTGTAGACCTAGCCTAATGCTGAAAAGGAGCAGTTTTTACTTAAGTTCCTTGGTACATTTCTTTTCACTGTTATCTCCACCACACAGTCAGTCACCCATGTACAGAGCCGTCTTAACAGCATTGTGGGCCCCAGGGCAGAGCTGTGATCTGGGCCCCCCAACCAACGCAGAATACAGATGACACCTCACTTATACCAAAAAGTAAACACCATAAAAACAGAAACACCGCAAACACGGTGCAAATAAATTTTTTCACATTTCACCCCACTTTTTTTTCAGATTCCCCGCACATTACATGATGCGTTCATGGCACCATTAAAACGAACATCTTGTCACACAAAAAACAAGCCCTCATGTGTCTATGTAGATAAAAATAAAAAACACTCTTTATGCAGAATTGACATACCCCAACCAGGGCCGTATTTACGCTCAGGCTGCTCTAAGCTCTGAGCTTGAAAACGCCCCTCAACTAAAGAGATTCACACAACGTATTAAGTAATGTGGGCTTAGATACACAGGGCCAGCAGATATTATAACATCTGATAGGCTTAGATACGCAGGGCCAGCAGATGGTGTACACTGGATAGGCTTAGATACGCAGGGACAGCAGATGGCGTACAATGGATTGGCTTAGATACGCAGGGACAGCAGATGGCGTACAATGGATTGGCTTAGATACGCAGGGACAGCAGATGGCGTACAATGGATTGGCTTAGATACGCAGGGTCCGCAGCAGATGGCGTACAATGGATTGGCTTAGATACGCAGGGACAGCAGATGGCGTACAATGGATTGGCTTAGATACGCAGGGACAGCAGATGGCGTACAATGGATTGGCTTAGATACGCAGGGACAGCAGATGGCGTACAATGGATTGGCTTAGATACGCAGGGACAGCAGATGGCGTACAATGGATTGGCTTAGATACGCAGGGACAGCAGATGGCGTACAATGGATTGGCTTAGATACGCAGGGACAGCAGATGGCGTACAATGGATTGGCTTAGATACGCAGGGACAGCAGATGGCGTACAATGGATTGGCTTAGATACGCAGGGACAGCAGATGGCGTACAATGGATTGGCTTAGATACGCAGGGACAGCAGATGGCGTACAATGGATTGGCTTAGATACGCAGGGACAGCAGATGGCGTACAATGGATTGGCTTAGATACGCAGGGACAGCAGATGGCGTACAATGGATTGGCTTAGATACGCAGGGACAGCAGATGGCGTACAATGGATTGGCTTAGATACGCAGGGACAGCAGATGGCGTACAATGGATTGGCTTAGATACGCAGGGCCAACAGATGGCAGACACCTCCCCCCACTCCTAACACTCCCCCCCCATTCCTAACACCACACCTCCCCACACACTCCTAACATCCACACACTCCCCCCCCCCCCCATCCCTAACACCCGCCCCAGCCCTAACACCTTCCCAGGTCACAGAGCATGCCCAGAAAACTCTCCTATAGAAGTCAGTGGGTCTGCTCCTATATCCATGAAGCTGCTGTAAAGCATCTCTCTAAATGCTGTTAAAAGCAGCTCAGGCAAGATGGCCGCCCCCAAGTTATAGTGATCGAGTGGCGATGATCCAGGGATTTATTCAGATTGGAGTTGGGAAGGATTTTTTTTCCCCCTAAAATGAGGACAATCGGCTTCTACCTCATTGGGGTTTTTGCCTTCCTCTGGATCAACAACTTAGCATAGCAGGCTGAACTGGATGAAAGTCTTGTCTGTTTTCGGCCTTACAAACTATGTAACTATATATAGCAAATAGATTTTTTTTATATATAATATTCAAACAACTAAGAAGAGTATAATTGAAAATTAAAGGGGTTCTCCATCTTTTTATTTGTTATAGGGCTCACAAATTATATATTATATTAAAGGGGTTTTGCCACGTTCTCATTTCATACCTCCTGCATCCAGCTCTTCAGTTCTGGGTGCTCAGAAGGGGGCGTGTGTGATTTATTTGAATTGCAGATCATGTGATCCAGCAGGATGACATCACCAGGCCTCTCTGCAGTCAAAGAAACGTCTGTTTATGTAAAGCATTATGAGTAGCTGAGAGGTAAAGTTTTTGCCTCCAGGCACAAGGGTCCTAGGTTCAAATCCCTGCAGGAACCAAACCTGTGTTTTTTTTCCTCTTTATCAATGCACAGACCTCATTGAGGTTTCTTTTTTATTTATTTGCACTGTTTGACTAATTACTAAGGAGCACAGAGGGCGGGAGTAGAGTGACAGCACCCGGGATTTGAACACTCAGTAGCTGCCTGAGAGAAGTGATGTCTGAGCATGTGCGACCAGGAGTGAGGAGCTCTCAGCACTGGTCGTGTCCCCTGGAGACGAGCTGTAAACAATGGATCACTAAAGGAGCAGCTAAGACAAAAACAGTGCAGAATTCTTAACAATGATGAATGGTGAAAATCTTTTTCATTTGCAAGCTTCCCACGTCAACTTTACTTCGTGGCAAAACCCCTTTAAACCTTGTAATTAAAACTGTAATGAGTCTATACAATATATGGGTTTCTCTATTTGACTTAAATTATTGATATCAATTATCTTTTCAGTGATATTCTCATTTCTTGAGTTGCACTAGTATATTGGTGATGGATTCCCTTTAAACACATACAATGCATACCTGCACCTTCCATACCCTACTCCAGGAGTGTCAAACTGCGGCCCTCCAGCTGTTGGGAAACTACAACTCCCATCATTCCCACTGTTATAGATTATACAAATGCATGATGGGAGTTGTAGTTTCCCAACAGCTGGAGGGCCGCAGTTTGACACCCCTGCCCTACTCCATTAGCAGTAGCTGATATAGTGATTATTCATCCAGACACAGATTTGTAGTCTTCCTGTGACTGGGAGACCCAACATTGAGAGAATATTGCTAACTGGATCTAGATTCTGTGAGGAGCACATTGGCCGAGTTTACCTGAAAACGACAGACATTTCGCACAAAAGCCACAATTCTAAAATTGCTTATTTCGTTGTAAATAGGAAAGTTGTTTTTTTTTTCCATAAGAAAGAGTTGAGGTCCTGCTATGCGATCAGTTTGGAAAGAAAAAATATTCGGTAAGATAACCACTCGGCTATACCAGCCATATCTTCCTGCTACAGAAAGGTGGGGTCCCCACAAGTATTTAAGGCGATGTTCACACTTCTTATTCAAGCTGTAATTGCGGGACGGATTTCGGCCGCAATTACGGCTTGAGCACGGGGCGGGGGCGGCAGCTCGCCGTCCCCATAGACATCCATTATCCACGGTGCGTATCCCGCCGGGATAATGTGCATGTCACTTTCTCCCCGCCCGGTGGATTCGCCGAGCGGGGAGAGGAGATGGAATCCATAGTTCTCTGTGAGAACTGTGGATTACCGTAATGGCTGGCACGGGATCCAGCCGTATTCGCGCAATACGGCTGGAATCCGTGCCCGAAATAAGCCGTGTGAACGGCCCCTAATGGTCTAAATAATAAATGCAGAAACTACGTTTGAAACGGGTCCGATGCAAACAGGAATGCTACACAGTGAAGTCACATTATTATGACCACTTCCTACTTTTAATGTCGGCAGCACGTAGGAAGTCACATGTGGTGAGCATGTTTGATGGGTATATAAGGTGTACAATAGGCTGTCTGCACACATATTCTACATTGTTGTCATGGAAAAAAAAGACATAAATCATCAGAGCTGCTATAATGGATGAGTATTGGCTTTCTGGGCAAAGGTGGCATTATTCCCGAAAGCGCGCAGTTTGTGAAACTGTTCATGTGCTGTATGTGCATCATACGTACACAAATGGTACCACTGCAAATATGGGACTTGGAAACTAGAGCACCATTGATGTGAGTGGTGAACATCCACTACGAAGCTCCACTAGGGCGGGCTGATACACTACAGTGCAGCAGCTCACCACCAAAATAAACCAGGGGGCTACAGATGTGTGTCTAAAATATCAGTTCAGTGAATCCTGTGTATAGGGCCCCAAAGCAGAAAGATGGTAACTATACTTCTGTTAGCAAAGCTGCAAAAAAAGGCTTTAATTTTTGTGGCAATATCAGAATTGGAAATGCTCTTATTGGCAAAGGTAAATTTCTCCGATGAGTCACGTTTTCCCACTTCATCAAATGGATGGACGTTAGCATGTCAGGCAAGAAACATCAGAGAACAAACACCCTGCAACCATTGCTCGAAGTACATAAGCTGGTGGTGGCGGCAGCATTATGGTCTGGGGAATGTATTTGTGTCATGGGCCACTCATCCATGTGGAAGGCACAGTCAACCGATTTGGGAATGAATCCATCTTTTCAGATTACATATTCCTATACATGTTGATCGTCTTCTCCGGGGCAGATGGGATCTTCCAGCAACATAATGCAACATGTCACATGGCTAGAAGTGTCCGACATTGGAAGAACATGACCAAGATTACCAAGTTCTACCCCGATCTCCCAATTCCCCAGATTTAAACCCGATTGAGAATTTGTGGGATCACCTTGATTGTCGTGCTTGCTTTATGCACCCTCCAGTAGATGTGGGATGCAGTCAGCTTCAGAAACCTGTAACGACCTACCAGGACCTTATCCCAGCCCGTCTAGCTGCTGCACACAGCGGTTATTCTAGATATGGTAGTCATAATAATGTGACTCAGCAGTGTATAGACCAACCTGGTGGGAGAGAAGGTTTGGGAGTGATTCGAGAAAATCTAATTTACTTTGGTCTATATAACCAATATTGGTGTCCTTTAGCCTTTGCATTTGGTGCATTATAAGGGGATCATGTGGTCACAAACCACTTATAGTGCGTACTTAAAGCTAGTCTCTGATTTCTCACTGAGTTGCACACTGCATCCATGTCATGGATGGAGCCGCAACCCGAGGGACGGGCTGTGGGCGCATCCATCCGTCTGCCCGCTCCCCTGCGCCGGGAGCGAGTAGCGCCGCGGTCCGTGTCTCGGACCGTGGGCGCACTCGCTCCCCATACTCACCCGACCGCGCTCCTGTCTCCTCGCTCCCTAGTGCCGGCCGGTGTGTGCGGCCCCGCTTCCTAGGGCGCGCATGTGCTGGCTTCTTCAAATTTAAAGGGCCAGCGCGCCCATTGCCATTGCCGGCCGTTGACCTTATATATGAGCTCCCCCCCCCCGGCAGCCCACTGCCGGATCTTTAGTGCCTTTTCAGCCTTTAGAGAAAGCGTTCCTTGTGTCTTGTCCGTGTACCGTACCGTTCTGCTTCCGTCCCTCGACCACGAACCTCTGCCGCCTGTCCTGACCTCCTGCCTGTCCCCGACAACGACTCACGATTCTGTACCACGCTCTACCTCAGCTGCTGCCGCAAGCAAGTTCCGCCAGTGGAAGCGACCTGGTAGACTCCCGCCGCAGCAAGTCCATCCCGTTTTGTGGCGGGCTCTGGTGAAAACCGGGTTCTACTTAGACTCCGCTCCCTGGCGTGGCTTAACTATCATCGCTTGCGGTGGTCCAGCGGATCCACTACCTCCAACCGTGACAATCCACACTGGCTACATGGCCTTTTGAGTTCCCTTCTTTTTGCTTCTCTTGTTCCACCATTTAGGGAATATATCAGGGCTTACCCGACTAAGTTCCGACATGGCATTGCCCTTAGGCAGGTGTCCTGCATTTTTGGGCAGAACTTTAGTTGTCTGAGCCCTCTATCTTACCACATGGGCCCTTGCTGTTTTTTTCGTGTTTATAATTTTTCTTAATCTGTTGTTATGCTTGTCCTTTCAGTGTCATTAACTTGTTGGAGGTCAATTTACTGTCTGGAGGCTGAAGAAATACAATTGTCACAAAAGCTCATTATCGCCATAGGATGTTTCAGGAAAACAATAGATACAGTTCTCACCAAGCTGTTTCATGAGTTTTAGCAGTTTTGCACTTATTCTGTCTCATCAGGCTGTGGATGGTTCTACAGCACTGATTAGCCATGATTATCAGTCCTCACAGCACATGTACCTTTTGTATAGTGAAGCTAATCTTGTTAGATATAATTAGTCTGCGTCGATCTCAGTCTGTCAGTAGGGTGACGTCACTCCATGCTCTTTGCTCTCAGCTAAGCAGAAAACAGACGTCCGTCTGCTATACAGCAAACAATAGAAACCTGTGTTCACCTCATAATAATGCTCTTATCTCATGACTAAAGTAAAATCTATTGACCAACAAATTTAGAAAAAGACCGCATTTAACTGTCCCCTTATGTTGAAAGCTAATCTTTGTATTGAGAAAAACCCCTTTAAGAGTGATCATTGGCCTTACACAGCTTAACTTTGGTTTTGTATTTGTAGTCTTGTGAAATAAGACATAGTTCTTCCTTGTGGGTATAATAAAAGCGGTAATTAATGTGGTCACTTAGATCGGTTCAGCAGGTTCGGGCGACAGAGGTGCAGGACGCTTACCTAACATACACTCACCGGCCACTTTATTAGGTACACCTGTCCAACTGCTCGTTAACACTCAATTTCTAATCAGCCAATCACATGGCGGCAACTCAGTGCATTTAGGCATGTAGACATGGTCAAGACAATCTCCTGCAGTTCAAACCGAGCATCAGTATGGGGAAGAAAGGTGATTTGAGTGCCTTTGAACGTGGCATGGTTGTTGGTGCCAGAAGGGCTGGTCTGAGTATTTCAGAAACTGCTGATCTCCTGGGATTTTCACGCACAACCATCTCTAGGGTTTACAGAGAATGGTTCGAAAAAGAAAAAACATCCAGTGAGCGGCAGTCCTGTGGGCGGAAATGCCTTGTTGATGCCAGAGGTCAAAGGAGAATGGGCAGACTGGTTCGAGCTGATAGAAAGGCAACAGTGACTCAAATAGCCACCGTTACAACCACTGTAGTCCGAAGAGCATCTCTGAACGCACAGTACGGCGAACTTTGAGGCAGATGGGCTACAGCAGCAGAAGACCACACCGGGTGCCACTCCTTTCAGCTAAGAACAGGAAACTGAGGCTCCAATTTGCCCAAGCTCATCGAAATTGGACAGTAGAAGATTGGAAAAAACATTGCCTGGTCTGATGAGTCTCGATTTCTGCTGCGACATTCGGATGGTAGGGTCAGAATTTGGCGTCAACAACATGAAAGCATGGATCCATCCTGCCTTGTATCAACGGTTCAGGCTGGTGGTGGTGGTGTCATGGTGTGGGGAATATTTTCTTGGCACTCTTTGGGCCCCTTGGTACCAATTGAGCATCGTTGCAACACCTTGTGGAATCTATGCCACGAAGAATTGAGGCAGTTCTGAAGGCAAAAGGGGGTCCAACCCGTTACTAGCATGGTGTACCTAATAAAGTGGCCGGTGAGTGTAGGTGCTACACTGCATCAATATAAGTGCTGTCCTATATGTCAAATTTATATTTCATTGCCATAGGTGTCTGTCGTTGTAAAGGACTGTGATTATGCACCAATCGAAAAATAAGTAAATGATATTTGAAATATATTGAAAACATCTCGTGTTGATTTGAAGCTGGAGGGAAAAAAGCCACCTCCAAGACACTTTAGCTCTACGAGCAAACAAAACAGAAGGATAAGGGGGGCAGTAAAAAGGATAAGTGGGGGGAAGAGAAGCCATAACTCGTACAGGGAGGGTGAGTCAGCTCGAGTACGTTTCATATGCCTGTGGAGCCTCTACCGCTCCAGAACACCAGGGATGACAATGACAAGCCCCCCATCGCTCCCGAGAACCAAGGATAGGATCTCTTGTGGTCCTTATTAATAAAAGGCTTTTTTTTTTTTTTTTTTTTAAATGAAGAGAGCGAAGTAGCTAATGGTAACACCTCCGGTGTTCTAGGCCCATGAGAAGCCCAACAAAGACATCCCCGGTGCTCTAGACCAGGTTCTTACTGTTAATCCTTTTCATTTTCCTCTAAATAATCTATGCATTAGTTATAGTGCTATCCTAGAGTGGAAAACAAGTATGTAACATAAGATCGACATACCACTGTACCTAGATGGATGTCTCTGCGTTGCAGTAATGCATACAGATTTACAGAGGAAATAATCATATAGACAGAACAAATGCCTATAGATTAGCTGTGGAGAATGGTACATATCATAGGTGTCAATCAAACCGGCGTTCTCAACATATTTAACAAGTGACCCGTATATAATGGGTAAAACAAACATCAAGAAAAACATTGAGACATATACACAAACAAGTACAGACTACAAGAGGGAATTCTACTAGGGGATGTTGGAGGTAGAGAGCTGAGAGAAGAGATGCCTGGTCAGGGCCCACTTTACTATGCTGCCATTAGGGGCCAGTGGAGATTATATAGTAGTCCCACGGTTTCCAGATAATTTCGAATTTATCTATCCTGTCATCTAATAGAGCCGTGAGGTATTCCATCTCCCGAATGTCTTTCACTCGGCTGATCAATTGGTCCTTTGAGGGGGGCTCTTGACACTTCCAATGCTTGCTTATGAGACATTTGGTTGCCGTCAACAGATGCAGCAATAGGCGTGATTGGGGACGTCGCAAACCATCAGGAAAGATGTTTAGTAGGTAGACCTCAGGGGCCGCGGGAATGGTGATTCCCACAACACTCTGGATCAAAGATTGGACTGTTCTCCAAAGAGGTTTTATTTTAGGGCAGTCCCAAAAAAATATGGGCCAAAGATCCTTGCGTCGCCCTACACCTCCAACATAAGTCAGAGACACTAGGGTAAAAAGTGTGCAAGAGTACGGGAGTATGGTACCAGTGCATCAGCAGTTTGTATTGGTTTTCTTTGTAGGAGACACAAGAGGAAGACTTGGCCGCCTGGGTCCAAATTGTTTGCCAGGTGTCTATAGGGATGGGCGTCCCTAAATAGCTTTCCCATTTTCTCATGTAAGAGTGGGTGGGGGTTTGGGCAGGGTCTGGTGTCACCAAAATTTGATATATTGATGAAATCAGACCAGCTGTGGAAGAATTTGTTCGGCATATTTTCTCAAAGCTGGTGGGGATCGATACAGACTTGGAGGACAGAGATCTGTGTAAGAAATGGCTAATCTGCAGATAGGAGTAGTACGTGCGGGGTGGTAGCTTAAACTTCTCCCGTAGAGTTTCAAAAGGCAGGATCTCTCGGGTCCTGTAGTCCACAATATCCGCCAGCTTAAATAGTTGACTATCAAACCACGGTTTCATGTGGAGATGTTGCAGGCTATCAGGAATCAGTGGTTGGAAAAGAAACGATGTCATAGGTGAGTATTGCGAAGTGAGGTTAAATTTCTTATGACAAGATTTCCACACCTTCCACGTCAGAGCCATTGGGCCCAGCAATGGCTTGACAATCTGGTTGTGCGTTGTAGACCACAGGAGCGAGTTAGGATGGATCGGGGCTAACCACAACTTCTCCAACTCTGTCCATCTGGAGTACGCGTATAACGATGACCAAGCAGGGATTCGTCGCAACTGCGCTGCCCAGTAATATTTTTGTATGTCAGGTACAGAGAGCCCCCCTCGAGTTTTGGGAGCCAGCAGGACTGACTTTGGAATACGGTGTCTGCCCCGGGCCCATACGAAACGCATGAAGGCGGCCTGCATGAGCTTTAAGTCCCGAGTGGGGATCGGCACAGGCAAAGTCTCAAACAGGTACATCAGCTTTGGGAGAGCTGTCATTTTAATCGCTGCTATTCTGCCTAGGAGTGATATTGGTAGGGCGTGCCATTTACTCAGTAGTCGGTGCACCTCCAAAAATTTGTCAGGGTAGTTATGTGAGAACAGCATGGCGTATGTTGGGGTCAAATTTATCCCCAGGTATTTTAAGGATCTCTGTTTCCAATTAAAACAAAAGTTCGATCTGTACAGATCCAACTGAGCGGTAGGGATGTTTAAGGGTAAAGCCTCTGTCTTAGACGAGTTCACTTTGTAGCCCGAGAGAAGGCCGAAATGGCGCAAGAGTGATTGCAAATTGGGGATAGTGGTATGTAAGTTGGTTAGAGTCAGGAGTATGTCGTCCGCGTATAAGGATACTTTGAAGTCTCTGTCACGGACTCGGATACCCGTGATATTCGGGTTATTTCGTATGGCCGCAGCCAATGGTTCGATACACAGGACAAAGATCATCGGGGATAAGGGACAGCCCTGCCTCGTGCCATTTTTAAGCTTGATCAGGGGGGAATCGGCGTGTGGGAGTCGAATAGCTGCAGAGGGGCAGGAGTACAGCGATCCAAGAGCTTGCATAAATGGGCCTCGAAAGCCGAATACCTTCAGTACTTCGGACATAAACTTCCAATTTAGGCGATCGAACGCCTTTTCCGCGTCCAAGCTGAGCAGTAAAGCCGGCTCCTGCCTCCTATGCGCTATCTCGATTAGGTCTATCGCCCGCCTAGTGTTATCAGCCCCTTGCCTACCTGTAACAAAACCCACCTGGTCTTTGTTAATTAATCCCGGCAAGCAGTATGATAGACGATTGGCCAAAATTTTGGCGAATATTTTCATGTCAGTATTTAGAAGGGCGATAGGCCGATAGTTAGAACAATCTAGATGGTCTCTGTTGGGCTTGGGGATAAGGGTTATGAAGGAGTGAAGCATGGACGGGGGAATCTGGTCACCCTTCAGGAATGAATTAAATATTTCCATCAAGTAATCTTCTAATTGTGGGGAGAAAGTCTGGAAGTATAGGTACGTAAATCCGTCTGGACCTGGGGATTTTTTGGAGGGTAAATTCTTGAGGGTTTCCCTAATCTCCTCTATTGTGATCGGGGCGTTGAGAGAGTGCAGGTCTGTCTCGGATAGGGAGGGGAGGTTGCAGGATGATAAAAATTCATGCAGGGCGTTCGGAGTATGTGAAAGCAAATTAGTTAGAGAGTCCGGAAGGTTGTAGAGCCTGGCATAGTAAGAGTGGAAGATCTGTGCAATCTCCTTCGGATCGTAGACGATCATACCACGACTATTCCTCAAGGAGTATGGGTTCTTTGTTGAGGCCTCCTCTCGGAGCATCTTAGCGAGCATGGTATGTGCCTTATTAGCACGGAAATAGTATCTTTGTCTGCTATACACCAACAGTTTTTCGGTTCTGGATACTTCCAGACTCCTCATCTTAGCTCGGAGCTCTACAACCTCTCGAAGTCTGTGCCTGGTCGGAGCAGCTGCCAGAGAGGCCTCGAGAGTTTTAAGACGTGTCCGAAGCAGAGACATTTGCAGGGTTGCGTTTTTCTTAATACGGGAACCCAAGGCGATACAGTGTCCTCGGATCACCGCTTTGTGTGCCTCCCAAAGTGTAGCCGGTGAGGTCACCGATCCAGTGTTCATTTGGAAGTAGTCTTTAATGGCCTGCCGCAGTTCTTCTCTGTGCTGGGGGTGCTTCAAAAGGGATTCATTGAGACGCCAGTGGCATTTTTTTGTGCGAGTTTCCCCTAGATTTAGAGAGAGCGTCAGGGAAGCATGGTCCGACCAGGTTATAGGGTTGATTTCAACCGTACCTAGCCTACGCAATACAGGTATGTTCCCGAAGAAGTAATCGAGACGCGAGTGTGAGCCGTATGGGGGGGAATAGAAAGTGTATGTCCGCTCAGTTGGATGTGCTATGCGCCACAGGTCGTACAGATCGAACTTCCGTATGCATTTCCGGAACTCCCTCGCTAAGGCACTCAAGGATGGGTGCAGAGCTCTGCCCTGCAGCAACAACTTGTCCATTTTCTCCGAGAAGAACATATTGAAGTCTCCGCCAACAAGGAGTGGACCCTGAGAGAAATTGGCCAATTTGTTCAAAATTTTGTTCAAAAATCTAACCTGCGAGGTGTTTGGGGCATAAATGTTACAGAGCGTCAAATGCGTCCCCTCATATAGGCCCTTTAACATTACATAACGACCCTGGGGGTCCAAGACTGAATCCTGAACTTGGAATGGACATTGACTAGAAAGCAAAATAGCAGTACCAGCCTTTTTTTTCCTGTCATGTGAGGCCTGAAAGGCTCTCGGATACAAGTGTTTCGCAAAATTAAAATTGCTATCTTTGTTAAAATGGGTTTCTTGTAAAAATACTATATGTGCTTTTGACCGCTTAAGATCAGTCAAAAGTAGTCTCCGTTTTACATTAGAATTCAATCCCTTGACATTCAATGAATATATTTCAGCCATTGTGATCAGAGTGGGAGAGAGCAGATGTCCACTTACCCAGGTCAGCAGTAAATCGACGACCAGTGGAGTCCGACCAGGAAGCGTGTAGTCCTCTCAGCAGACAGGGACATGAGGGAGGGGAAAAGACAAGGACGCAGACATTGACACGCACAAAACAATTAAAAGACATTGGAAAAATCCGCCTCAAGTGAGGCTGAGATGAATGTTCAACAGATTCTATGTTCCTATGAGTGAGTTTCAACTTAAAGGGGTTTTGCCTAGAAGTGAGTTTGCCTGCTCAGAAGAGAAGATAAACAAACAGGCAGCCTCACGGAGGAGAGGGAGGGGGGCTGAGAGAGAGCCAGGAAGCAGGGAGCGTGTGCAATGTGTACTCAAATAATGACATTACAACCCGTGGATTTTCTATACAAAAGAAACAGGATCTTTCTCTGCAATCCCTAGCAAGTTCCTTCATGTTCCCTGTCATCAGATAAGAAGTGAAAACACGCAAGCGTGGCCAGATCAGCTCCTGTCAGCTCCTCTGTTTGTGTCTAATGTAAACTTTCAGGAAACAAAGGGCTTCTGATTAAGCCTGTAGCTTTCACAGGCTTCACTTTTTTTTTTAATGACATATGTTTAGAAAAGTGATTAAATACCCATTTTGGAGGATCTCGCGTCAACATTACATTGTGGCAAAACCCCTTTAACGGGGTTTTCTCACTACAAAGATCAGCTTTCAACATGAATGGACAGTTAAATGAAGACTTTTTCTAAATACATTCATCTATAGATTTTGCTTTAGATATGAGATAACAGAGATGTTATGTGCTCTAAGCACACAGAGATTTCTATGATTACGTAACCATAACTCTGTTATCTGATGGAAGGACTGATGGCTAGAGATAGAACGATTATCTAATTACCTCTAACAAGATTGGCATCTGCTTATAGATAAATCCATTGTATTCAGTCCTCACAGCACATGTACCTTGTGTTCACTGAGATTAGATCTCCTGCTTTTTTTCAGCATGATGGCTCAGCTAGAAGCTGAATATGCTAATCACTGCTATAGAACCACCCACAGCATGAGTGTAAATTGCTTGCGAGTTACAAAAACATGATAATAACATGGTAAGAAAGCCCTTCAAGGAGATAACCTCTCCTCTCCATGGACTTAACTAGCTCGGATCAAAAGTGTCTACTTCTACCTGAGAGACTGAACGACAAACCATAACTACGACCCAGGGCTTAAGTCTGTGCAGGGCACTTAGATTGTACAGAAGAGGCTTACGTCTTCAAAGCTTCAGATGTGGGGAGTGCCAGAAGTAGATCTATGAGCCACTAGGTTCAAGGTGCTAAGGTGGAGAAGTTATGATCCCTATACCAGGAGGATGATCCCTTGGCTGTGGATGCATCTTCCATGGAGGTACAGGCTGTTGTACATATTTCCTCCTGTGTCTATGATACAGAGGGTATTAATGAAAATTGGGTAAAACCAGACTATGGTAAAAGCCATAATACCATTTTATCTCAAGAGGTCATGGTTCTCCTTACTCTGAGTCAAGGTTTCTATTGGAGGTTTCCATCCAGATAGATCTTGGTGTCACAAAACATGCACATTTGCTAGGACCTACAGAGATCCAACTTGACAGCCTAGAGCACAGGTGTCAAACTCAAGGTCCGGGGGCCGAATCTGGCCCACCACACTCTATGTGGCTTCCAAGAGCTTAGACATGGTTGGTGTGCAACTCACATGTGGTGGCATAGCTCTGACAGTCCTACCAAAGCACCTACCCCCTCTCCAATGGTCTTTCGGGGGCAACCACAATGCTGTTGTGGGTCACGATGAAAATGAGTTGTGACACCCCTGGACTAGAGCTTGACCAGCCCATTTGAAGGGAGCTTTCAGGTCTGGTCTTAAAGGCTTTATCACAATCCAGAGAGGATTCCAGAAAGAATGCTTATTCTAGAATGAAAGGAGTTTTCGTAGCCTGGTATGCAGCGAAGAATGTGGATTGGTCTAAATCTCCATTTCCTAAAATTCTGAACTTTCTGCAAGGCAGCCTGGATAAAGGCCTATAACCCTCTACATTCAGAGTACAAGTTACAGCTCTACTCTCTATACCTAGGCAGAGCCTTATAAGATAATGTTTTACCCAGTAGGATCTGTCTACAGTATAGTGCTAAATGAGTATTATGGACCTCCTTTAAAGGTCATGGAGCATGTAGATAATAAGTTCATCTCCTTAACTCCTTAACGATCGCCCACCATCTTTTGGCATCGCTGCAGACATCGGGGTTTGCGGCTCTGGGTGCCGCAGCTGCGCTGGGATCGGGGCTGTACTACACAGCCCTGATTCCAGAGCATCTCCTACGAGCACCGGGAAGCGGGGGAACCCCTGCACCCTGGTGCTTTAACCCTTTGATTGCAGCGGATCGTCACCGCAGCGCAATCAAAGGGTTTCCCTGCTCTGTAGGGTGAATGCCCGGTGACATGACAGAATCCGGGGAATGGCTGCACAGTCAGCCCTGGGGACCTAGAGTAGCCCCAGGGCTGTCTGTGTAACAAGCCAGCGATCAGGGCAGACTGTTGCCCTGATCACTGCCTGTGTCAGACTGACACAGATTATAATGTATTAGCATATATGAATATGCTAATACATTACTAGGTGTAAAAAAAAATAAAAAATAAATAAATATATATATATATATATATATATATATATATATATAATATATATATATATATATATATTATATATATATATATATATATATATATATATATATATATGTATGTAAAACAGTTCTCCCTTCAGGGGGATTTTAAAAAAAAAAAAAAGTAAAAAAAAAAAAAAAATATTGTAAACAAAAAGAATAAAAAAAAATAATAAAATAAAAAATAAATATTTAATAAAAAATAATTGTGCATATGTCACAAACACAAAAAACCTACACATATTAGGTTTCCACAAGACCGTAATAACCTGTAAAATTAATCTAACAAGTTATTAAGTGTGAAATGTGAATGGTGTAAAAAAAATGTAAAAAAAAAATAAAAAATAAAATTTTCAAAATAAAAAAAAATCTGCAATTATTTATAAGTGAACTTAAACTATTCCTCCATAAAGTACAACTCGTCTCGAATAAAACGAGGCCTCATCCAACTGCGTCATTGAAAAAATATAAAAAGTTACAACTTGAAACGCAAGGAGTCGAAAACTAAAAAAAAATTTCTGGTCATTAACTACTTTTCAGGCGTTCAGCTTAAGGCTAGGTTCACACTGCTTAAATGCAGGGTGTAATTACGCCCCGCAATTACACCGTGTGGCCGGGGGCGGGGCAGGTGCGGGGGGCCGGCACCTCGCTGGCCCATAGACTTTCATTACCAGTGGCGCGTATACGCTGCTGGTAATTCACGTGTCAATTATCTCCCCGCCCGGCGGATTCGCCGAGCGGGGTGAGGAGACGTAATCCATAGTTCTCTATGAGAACTGTGGATTACCGGAATGACTTGGACGGATTCAGGCCGTAATTTGCGCACTCCAGGGCGTAACTACGGACTGAAATACATCCTATTTTAAGCCATGTGAACATAACCTAAGGGGTTAAAGTAACATTCTTGCTGGCCCTCACACCTGCCAAAAGAATCAGGGACCTTACATAACGTCTAATATACATTGCATCGTTCAGACGATGCAGGTTTTACATATGTTTTTACATTGTGTAAAACGGACGTGTTCAAAGAATTCATATGCAAATTCTGAATCCGTTTTATGCATTGAAAATCCCATAGAAATAGGGTTCCCTTTTTTCAGTCCAGAAAACATATCCAAAAACGTGCCCCACTTTTTCCTATGTTTTTGGATTCGTTTAGCATAACATGTTTTACGTATCCAAGATGCCGTGTGAACAGACCCTTACTCCATCCATGTGGTACCAACAACGTGGGATTAAAGAAGTTGAGTTGGCTTCCTTTAAATCAGATTTGTCACACTGCTCACTGTAACGGCAGTGGTAGTGGATCCGCTGGGCCGCCGCAAGCGATGGAAGCCCACGCCAGGGAACGGAATCTAAGTAGAACCCGGTTTTCACCAGAGCCCGCCGCAAAGCGGGATGGACTTGCTGCGGCGGAGAACTACCAGGTCGTTTCCACTGGCGGGACTTGCTTGCGGTGGTAGCCAAGGGTGAGCGTGGTACAGAATCGTGAGGCTGAAGCGTAGTCGGGGACACGCAGCAGGTCAGGGCAGGCGGCAGAGGTTTGTGGTCAGAAAACGGGAGCGAGACGGTCTGGTACACGGTAAGGCAAACGAAGACTAGACGCTTTCTCTAAAGGCTCTGAAGGCACTAAAGATCCGGCAAAGGAGACCCGGAAGGAAGGGGGTTATATAGGGTCACCTGCCAGCCATAACCAATAATGGGCGTACTGGCCCTTTAAATCCACGAGAGCCGGCGCGTGCACGCCTAAGGCGCGGGCATGCGCAAACCGGCCGGCCAGGAGGACGAGAAGGCGCGGGAGCGGGGTCAGGTAAGGAGGGGGCCGGGACCCGAGCCGCAGCACTGAGAGTAGCTGCCTGGGCCAGACGGGCGGCAGCACGAGTGCGCCCGCAGCCCGGGCGAGGGGCTGCGGGGCCACTCGTGACACTCACATTTAACCTTAGCTATTATAGGTTGACTTTGTGCAACTGTAGAACATTACTGAAGTGTTGATTTCTACCAATAATCTGTGTATCCATCGGGGCCATCTTCTCCCCTGGGCACACTAGGCAGTTGCCTGGAGCCCTACAAATATAGGGGCCCCAGGTGGTCTGTGTACGTCCCAAAAACACAAGAATCATACCCTGGATCCCTTGGTTGGCTTTGCTTATTTAACTGTTTGTGTGTTTATAGGATGTGCAAACAGTTAAAAAACATGGTGGAGAAGGGAGCCTAAGGCTCCCCGGCCTGCCAATTAGTAGTGTAGGCTGCAGGCTGGTAGTGTCCAGGCATAAGTGACGTGATAATATGGTGATTGTGAGGTCATGAATTTGGGCAGGGCCCACTGCAGTGCTATGCCCCGGGGCCCACAATGCTGTTAAGACGGCTTTGGCATCCAAAGAGACAAAAGCAGCACAAATATCCCTGAATAGTTTTGGGGTTCTTATTTGCTTTAAAATGAACACATAGTCTGCTGGTCTTTTCAGCTATTTGACGGGGGTACTCCCTAATTAACTAAGGACAGTTCAGTCTGGATTAACAATTCTATCTGTCCTACCAACCCTCGTTGGTTGTGCCCCTGTTAGAACTGAGAGAAAGCAGATTATCATTAGAAATCAATGCTTGACCCCCCTCCTGCCCACTAGTTCCTCGGGTTACTTTGCTCGGCCATGGCTGGGGTGTGATCTATTTTGCTTCGCTGATATTGCCAGGACACGGGACAGGAAATTGTTTCCTTTTGAAGTCCTTCAGAGGGACCATAACCCAGAGCTCTAAATTCCATTACCTTCACATTAGTCATCTCCTTTTCTTCTTATACTGCACAACTACCCTATCTTCTCCTACCCCTTTCGAATGCCTCTGTAAAGCAGGCACTTCGACGAAGGGATTGATTTCCTCAATTTTCTCCCTTTTGGGTAACCCTCCTTCCGAGGAAACCAAAATTCACAAATACATGGAGGAATGGGAGCACTAGTTGGGCAGGTCTCTTCCTTACTCAACATGGCAGATAATTTAGAAGGCGGCGGCCAAATCTTCAGTTTCTGTCTCACAAAAGGAGAACCTCTACAAGATTCTCCTTTATTGGTATCACACACCTGACTTACTTCATAAGTGCTTCCCCCAGACTCCTCCCACCTGTTGGAGATGTCAGAGGGCGATAGGGACCCTTCCTCATATATTCTGGGACTGCTCGATTTTACAGCCGTTCTGGTCTTGTTGTGAATGGGAACAAAGGTTATATATATATATGTGTGTGATCCTTTGTGTCTCCATTTTAATGTATTAGTTAGGATATACCTCACATATATATATAGTAGGCACATAGCTATGTAATACAGCATGTAAAAGCTGTCTGTATATCTATTGTCACTAATGTGTTAACAAAATGGCCGCATGTAGTAGTTTGTAGAGACATTCACTGTGTAATCCAAGATGGCACCTCTTCTGAAGTTACACCCTGTGTTTAGACATTCCTGAGCTGTGAGGAGGGGTCTGTAGATAAGGACATACCAATAGACCCTCACAGCCAGCTACATGTGATGCTTCTTATCTACTAATTTGCAAAAGTATAAAAAAGCTGCCATTTTGTGAATAAAGGCAGAAAGCATTTTCACAGCAACAGGGCTTGTTGTGATTTGTTTTCTCGGTGCACCCTTTGTTATTTTTAAGCTAATTTGGACCCCCACAAGGACAGAATAGCCCCTTTGAGGCTACTTCCATTTCAGTCTCAGGGGAGGGATCTGTTGAGTGAGATCCTGGGGATAACAATCCCACTAGATCCTTTAGTCTATTTGCTAAATGGGCCGGTTGGGACCCTTTCTAAGGACAAGGCCCGATTTATGTTACACATGCTAACCGCGGCAAGGTGCTTGATAGCAGGAAGATGGACACAGACCAGCCCCCCCCCCCCCCACCCAACTCCCCAAGCACGGCAGATCTAGTTCAGAAAGTTAGGGAAATCCGCCGGATGGAGCAATTGATGGCTGCGCTACATGACAGGCTTGACCACTTTGATAAGGTTTGGGCTGTTTGGGATACCTATTGGAGCATTAATTCGTACAGCTGGTGCCAACCTCACTCCCCCCCTTCTCAGCACTAACGGAGACAAGGCTTCCTTCCCATCCTTCCCCTTTCCTCCCTGTCTCTTGTCTGTGTTGTATCTGTCTGTGATGTTATCTAAGTTCATATACAGTTCTATGGTTCAATTCTATCTTTATCCTTGATGGTCGGAGCCCAATTATATTACAACTATCACCGTCGCGGGAGTCATATGACATCCTCAGTGTTTTTTGTATTTATATAACAAGTATTCTGATCTAATGTTCTTTCCTTTTGCAATGCAATCATTGTTTGTTGTATGTTATGCAAAATCACGTAAGGCCTCGTTCACACGGCTTATTCTGGGAAGGATTGGAGCTTCAGTACGGCGCCAATCCGTCCCAGTAACTACGGTAATCCTCTGTTCTCATAGAGAACTATGGATTCCGTCTCTCCTCCCCGCTCGGCGAATCCGCCGCAGGGGGAGAAAGTGACATGCACATTATTTACAGCGTGTACGCGCCGTGAATAATGCCAGTCTATGGGGCCGTCGGGCAGCTCCCCCGCCGCGCTCCGACCCGCCTCTTATTCAAGCCGTAACTGTGGGCGAAATCCGTCCCGCAATTGCGGCTTGAATAAGCCGTGTGAACATGGCCTAAAACTTCAATTATAAAAAAAAAGAAAAAGAAATCAACGCTTGGTTTGTGTTCCTCTGTTAACAAACAGATCAAAGCTACATTTTTGAAAAATATATATATTTTTTTACATTTTACTTCCCCTTTCTTCAAATTCCTGTGAAACAACCAAATGGTTAAGAAACTTCATAACTGTTCTCTAGAATACGTGGTCATGGGTTGAGTTATGGGTTCGGAGGATTTAGGGCGACATGTCCCAACAGGCCAACGTTGGTTATTTGGCGTATGTTCGCTCCCGATTTTGTAGTGAACTCCAAGTCTACGGTGGTTGTCGATGCATTGTACGCCATCTTTTGTGTGGCTGTATGCGCCTTTTTTTGGCCGTACGTTTGCGCCACATTCGTATGGGGCTTACACGGTCGGCTGTTTTCTACGTGTTTTCTCGTGCGTGAGTGTGCGCCTTTTTTGCCGGCTGGTGGCGTCAGATTTGCATTGTCCTAATGTTCGTCATTCGTGGACAACAAAAGTTCAGCGCATTGATGTGTGCGATAATGTGAGCACATAACCTTGCGCTTTGCAAATGCGCCCCCTTTTTATTTATTGCTCTGGGGTTCATTGCAGAACCTCGTCCTGTACTCAGGCTCGGACTGGGCCGCCGGGGGACCGGGGAATCCCCCGGTGGGCCCCCCCCGAGCCGCTGGGGGCCCCGGAGGCAGTGCCGACGCTCCCCGGGCCCGTCCGAGCATCCGGTCCCTGAACGCCCGGGACCTGTGTCCCGAGCGCCCAGAGACCGAGCCCGGTAGCCGGGGACTAATGTCCCCGACTCCCGGGGCTGCGCGCTGTCAGCGGAGCACAGCGCCACTAGCGCTGCGCTCCGCTGATCTCCTTGGCAGGCCTAAGGCACCTAGCCTAAACCTGCCAGCGCCGCCCTACTGCTGCGTATCCGCGGTGACGTCACTTCACAGCGCCGCCTAATGCTGGGCGGCAGTATGGAGCCCGCGCAGCATGATCGGCCGGTGCCGGAGCGCAAATAAAAAAAGGAAAGTGGCTGTTTTTTTTTTTTTAAAACACCTACAGGGCCCTGACTACAAAGGGTGGCCACTGCTGCTAAGGTGCCTTGACTACAAAGGGGGCCACTGGCTGCATATAGGGGCCCGGACTACAAAGGGGGGCCACTGGCTGCTAGGGGGGCTCTGACTATCAAGGGGGGCCACTGGCTGCCTTTGCCCTGACAACAAAAGGTGGCCACTGACTAACAAAGGGGGGCCTGACTACAAAGGGGGGCCACTGGCTGCTAGTGGGCCCTGACTACAAGGGGGGCACTGGCACTAGGGGGACACAGCTACTAGGGGGCCCTGACTACAAAGGGGGCATGGCTATACTAGGGGGGCCCTAGACTACAACGAGGGGCCACAGGCTACAAGTGGGGCCACTGGCAATCTAGGGGGGGCCACTGCTACTAGGGGCCACTGCTAATAGGGTGACTTTGGCTATTAGGGGGGACACTGGCTACTAGGGGGTACACTGGCTAAAAGGGGGACACTGGCTATTAGGGGGGACACTGGCTACATGGGGGCCCTGACAAATTAAGGGGCCCTACTACTAGGGGACACTGGCTATTAGGGTACTCTGCTACTAGGGGGCACTGGCCTACTAGGGGGACACTGGCAATAGGGGGTGACACTGGCTACTAGGGGGGCACTTGACTATAGGGGTACCACTGGCTACTAGGGGGCCACTGGCTAGTAGGGGGCCCTGACTACTAGGACAATGCGTATGTAGGGGCCAAGGGCGTACTAGGGGCCACTGGCTACGAGGGGACACTATCATATTTTTGAGGGGGGCCAATGAGTATTGGGGCACGTGGAGACTAGGGGGAAACTTCGATAGGTAGAGCCCTGGCGACGTAGGGAACGCTATAGGGGCCACGGGCTCTTAGTGGGGCCACTGGCTACACGGGGGGCCCAGGCTACCTATAGGGGGGCCCTGGCTACCAATAGGGGGGCCCTAACTACCTACAGGGGCCCTGGCTACCTACAGGGGGCCAGCTACCTACAGGGCCCTCTCTACAAAGGGGGCCACAGGCTACCACAGGGTCCCTGGCTATCTAAAGGGAAGCCCTGACTATCAATGGGGGCCCTGACTACCTAAATACAAAGGGCTCTGACTACCTACGACAAAAGGAGCCCCTAACTACCTTATACTACCTAAAGAGGCCCCAAACTACCTGTATACTACCTAAAGGAGACCCCTAACTGTCTGTCACACTACCTAAAGAGACCTCCTAACTTGATAGACCTAAAGAGACCTCTAACTGTCTGTATACTACCTAAAGGAGACCCCTAACTGATACTAACCTAAAGGAGACCCCTAACGCCTTATAACTACCCAAGGTAGCCCTAAGTGCCTTGTATACTACCTAAAGGGTGATCCCTAACTGCTTGCAGCCAAATAAAGGGGTCCCTAACTACCTACAGCTTTCCTAACTGGGAAACCACCACTACAGCCCTAACTAATTGGGACTCACCAACACCTACCTACAGCTACCTAACTGGGGTCCACCAACCTAACTTAATGCATATCCACATTCCTAATGTAGCCTTCTTATCTACCTTTGGTGGCTATTTACCTACCCACCTGTGGGCAAGGTACCCACCCAGCCTGCCTGGGCGTGGCCCTACAACTATCCAGCGAGAGCTACCTACCGTAAATAGGCCTACTAGTTACCTGGGGCCTCTCCCCACCCTTCAACCCCTTAGGAATACTAGCCTCTAATTATGGTTCTACCCGCCTCGCCACCCCTGGTTAGTTTGTACATAGGCGAGGAAATAGGGTAACAGAATTGCTGGAAAATTGGGATTCTAAGATATTTGTGTGGGTAATGAGTGCAGGATGAGTTGTTGGCCGGACAAGTCATCATGGCGGTGTGGAACGATGCAAGAAGAAAAGGACGAAGACCTGAAGAGAACACACCTCAGTCAAGACGTCTTCCGTGAGTATCCCCCAGATTCAGGTTATTTTTTATTATTGTAATGTGATGGTGACCTGAGCTGGTAGTCAGACCCTTAAGTGGTCTACTATAATGGGGGATTTCGAGGTATACCTGAGCTGGAGTCTGACCATCTATGTGGTCTCTATATGGCGTGTTTGTAGGTTATACCTGAGCAGGTGTCTGACCTCAAGTGGTCTCTATAATGGCTGTGTTGTAGGATATACTGAGCTGGTTCTGATCACTATGTAGACTCAATATGGCGTGTTGAGTTATACCTGCCTGGGTGTCCCTGACCTCTATGTGCATGTTGTAGGATACACTTGAGCTGGTGACCTGACCTCTATGTGGTTCTCTATATAAAGTGTTTGTAGTTTGTACCTGAGCTGGTGTCTGACCTCTATATGTCTCTATATGGTGGTTGTTTTTTAGGTTATCAGACTGGTGGTCTGACCTCTATGTTATGACTCTATCTGCAGTGTTGTAGTTATACCTGAGCTGGTTGTCCTGACCTCTATTGATCTCTTAATGCAAGTGTTGTATTTTTATACCTGAGCTGGTGTTCTGACGCCTCTATTTGACTCTATAAGGTGGGGTGTTGTAGGTTATACCTGAGCTGGTGTTCATGACCTCTAAGTGGGCCTCTATATGGCTGTGTTGTAGGTTATACCTGAGCTGGTTGTCTGATCACTATGTGGTCTCTATTATGGCAGTGTTGTAGCGTTATACCTGAGCTGGTGTCAGACCTCTTGTGATCTCTATATGCGCGGTGTGAAGGTTATACCTGAGCTGTGTCTGACCTCTATTTGGTCTCAATATGGTTGTGTTGTAGTTATACCGAGCTGGTGTCTGACCTCTATGTGGTCTCTATATGACAGTGTTTGTAGTGTACCTTGAGCTGGGTGTCTGACCTCTATGAGGGTCTCTATATGGCAGTGTTTTGTAGGTTATACCTGACTTTGCTGCCTCTATGTGGTCCTCTATATGGTGGTGGTTGTAGTTCTACTGAGCTGGTGTCTGACCTCTAGTGGTCACTATAATGGCAGTGTAGTAGGTTTTTAACTGAGGCTGGTGTCTGACCTCTATGTGGTCTCTATAATGGTGGTGTTGTAGGTTATATCGAGCTGGTGTCTGACCTCTATGTGGTTTACTATTTGGTGGTGATGTAGTTATTCTGAGACTGTGTATGACCTCTATGTGGTCCATCATATGGCGGTGATTGTAGGTTATACCTGAGCTTGTGTCTTGACCTCGATGAGGTCACTATATGGCAGTGTGTATGTTTTACCTGAGCTGGGTGTCTGACCTCTATGTGGTCTCATATGTGGTGTTTGTAGGTTATATCTGACTGGTAGTCTGACTCTATGTGTTTTTCTATTTTTGGTGTGTTGTAGGTTTTATATACTACTGTGTCTACCTCTATTGGTCTCTATATTGGCGTGTTGTAGGTATCCTTAGCTGTGTCGACCTCTATGTGGTCTCTATATGGTGGTATTGTAAGGTTATACCTGACTGGTGGTCTGACCTCTAATGTGGTCTCTATATGGTGGTGTTAGTAGGTTATACCTGAGCTGATTGTCGACCTCTAGGTGGTCTCTATATGGCAGTGTTGTAGGATTATACCTGAGCGTGATGTCTGACCTCTATGTGGTCCTATATGGTGGTGTTGTAGGTTATACCTGAGCTGTGTCTGACCTCTATGTGGTCTCTATATGGTGGTGTTGTAAGTTATACCCTAGCTGGTGTCTGACCTCTATGTGGCTCTATATGGCGGTGGTTGAAGGTTTTACCTGACTGGTGTCTGACGCCTATGTGGCTCTATATGGCATTGTGTAGGATATATCGTGCAAGTATAGTGGCAGTGTACATGTGTCCCTGATTTGTAGAGGGATGTTGTATGTGGGGGGAAGTGGAAATTGTATGTGGTGGAGGGGGATATGTATGTGGGTGGAAGGGGGATATTAGTATGAGGGTGGACGGAGGATATCGTATTTGGTGAGGGTATAATGTATGTGGGTGCAGGGGATATTGTGATGTTGGTGAGGGGATATTGTATGTGGGTGGAGGGGATAATGAATGTGGGTGGAGGGGATATTGAATGTTGCTGAAGGGGATATTGTATGGGTGAGGGGGATATTGTATGTCGTGGAGGGGGATATTGTATGTGGGTGAGGGGAATATGTGTATGTGGGTGGAGGCAGGATATTGATGTGGGGGGGAGGGGATATTTATGTGGGTGAGGGGATATGGATGTTGGGTGGAGGGGGATATTGTATGTGGGTGAGGGATAGTGTAGTGGTGGAGGGGGATATTGTATGTGGGTGGAGGATATGTATGTTGGTTAGGGGGATATTGTATGTGGGGTGAGGGAGATTGTATGTGTGTGAGGGAATATTGTATGTGGGTGGGGGGGATATTGTATGTGGGTGGAGGGGATATTGTATGTGGGTGGAGGGGGATATTGGATGGGGGGGAGGGGGATATTGTATGTGGGTGGAGGGGATATTGTAGTGGGTGGAGGGGGATTTTTTTATGTGGGTAGGGGAGTATGGGGATATTGTATGTGGTGGAGGGGGTTATTGTTTGTGGGCTGGTGGGGAATATGGATGGAGCTACTTAGCCCTGTCTATGATATGTTAGACTGACAAATGTGTGAGATACAGATGTGTGACTCTCTTGCTATTGTACTACACAATACAGTTCTGTTTTGCACACTGTATTATGTGGTAAAATGGGCGCGATTATGTCTGAGAGGCCGGTCATATTTTCATGAACAGTAGGGTGGGCCCCCGAAGACCAATTCCCCTGTGGGCCCCAGACCCCCCAGTCCGACACTGCTGTTAGGAATTATAACCAATCTGTACATAACCCCACCACTAGCAAAGACAAGGTAGTAACTTCCTGCACTTCATGATATGAACCCCTTAAGGACCCAGCCTGTTTTGACCTTCCTGACAGCCCTATTTTTGAAATCTGACATGTGTCAATTTATGTGAGAAAATTTTTTTAAAGGGTTTTAACCTATTCATGTGATTCAGAGAAATTTTTTTCTCGTGACACATTGTGCTTAAGTTAGTAAGAATTTTTTATCCAAAACCCAATATTTGTTTGTTTGTGAAAAATATCAAAAAATTTTATGAAAATTTAGAAAAAAAAATTTGGGGATTTTGAAAGTTGCAAAATGTCTGCGTGCAAGACAGATAATTATTCACCACAAAATAGTTTATAACTAGCATCTACGATAGGGTGGCATCATTTTTTAAATGTCTTTTTTTTTTTTTTTTATGACATTAGAGGGCTTAGAAATTTAGTAGTAATTTCTCACATTTTGAAGAAAATTTGCAATATACATTTTTTTAGGGAACACTCCAGTTCTGACATGGCTTTGAGGGGCCTTTGAGGGGCCTGCAGGTTAGATACCCCCATAAGTGACGCCATCTGAGAAACTAGACCCCTTAACGTATTTACAACACTATTTAGGAAGTTTGATAACCCTTTTAGTTTTTCACAGGGAAAATTTAAAACAAAGTGGAGGTGAAATTTCAAATGTCCCCTTTTTTTGCAGATTTTCAAAATTTATCCATTATTTCACTGGAATACGGTAAATGTGACTAGGTAAATGCAACTTATTTTCATTTCCCCAGGTCTGCCGTTTTTTGAGATATCCCATATGTGGCCTTAGTGCATTATTTGGCTCACCCATAAAACCCCAGAATAGGAGGAGCCCCCTACTGGACTCTGGGGCCTCATTTTCAATACAATTTTTATTTAGGCCATTTCAGGTTTTGGGGACCCCCCTAAGGTGCTAAAAAATTAATTAAACACCCCTAAATAGACCACAAAAATTGGAAACTACACCCCTTAATGAATTATATCCAGGGGGGCATTGAGTATATAGACCCCAAAAGGTGATTCACAAATTTTTTTTTACCATTCGGCTGTTAAAATTAAAAATTTTTTTTTTTTTTCCAATAATCTGCAATTTTGCTTAAAATGTTTCTTTTATACAAGGAATTCTGGGAAAAAAGAACCCTAAAAAAGTTGTTAAGCAATTTCTTCCATGTTCGGCAATTTCCCTACATGTGGGGTGTAAACTGCTGTTTTGGGGACATGGCAGGGCGTTTTAAGGGAGGGGAGCGCTATTTGGCTTTTGGAACGCAGATTTTGGTGGGGCCATGTCGCATTTTGCAAAGCCCCCAAAGTAGCAGAACAGGCGAACCTTCCATTAGTTGTGCATTATCTTTCCCGAGGGTTAGTCCTTTCCTCACCCTCCAACCCTTAGGATACTAGGCCTCTAAGTTATGGCCCTTTTACTCGCTCTCCCACCCCTTGGCAGTTTGTACAGAGGTGGGAATAGGTAAAGAGATGCTGGAAAATTGAGGATTCTAAGACAATTCTGTGTAATTTCTGCAGGGATGAGTTGTGGCCGGGACAAGTCATCATGGCGGTGTAGAACGGATGCAGAGGAAAAGGGAATAAGAACGACTCATGAGAGAAGAGAACGACTCCTCAGATAGGACGTCTCCGGTGAGTACCTGATTTCAGGGGTTATGTTACTTCTATATTGGATCAGTGCTGTATTCACTGTAATGTGATGTGACCTGAGCTGCTGTCTGATCTCTATGTTGTCTCATTTTGGCGGTGTTGTAGGTTATACCTGAGCTGGTGTTGGACCTCTATATGATGGTGTTGTAGGTTATACCTGAGCTGGTGTCTGACCTCTATATGATCTCTATATGTTGGTGTTGTAGGTTATACTTGAGCTGGAGTCTGACCTCTATGTGGTCTCTATATGGCGGTGTTGTAGGTTATACCTGAGCTGGTGTCTGACCTCTATGTGGTCTCTATATGGCGGTGTTGTAGGTTATACCTGAGCTGGTGTCTGACCTCTATGTGGTCTCTATATGGGGTGTTGTAGGTTATTACCTGAGCGGTGTCTGACCTCTATGTGGTCTCTATATGGGGTGTTGTAGGTTTATCTGAGCTGGTGTCTGACCTCTATGTGGTCTCTATATGGCGGTGTTGTAGGTTATATTGGCGCTGGTATAATGCAGGTCATGTGTCCCTGATTGGACCCTGTTGATTAGGAGATTACACTTTTACTTTCTTGCTGGTGATTTATTTTAGTAGGTGGTGAGGTGCTTGACAAGGGAAAGTGGAGGGGATATTGTATGGTGGATATGTGGTAGGGGGATATTGTATGTGGGTGGAGGGGGATATTGTATGTGGATGGAGGGGGATATTGTATGTGGGTGGAGGGGGATATTGTATGTGGGGGGA
Source organism: Phyllomedusa bahiana (assembly GCA_025379985.1). Taxonomy (NCBI): domain Eukaryota; kingdom Metazoa; phylum Chordata; class Amphibia; order Anura; family Hylidae; genus Phyllomedusa; species Phyllomedusa bahiana. The sequence continues at coordinate 140,910 of JAODAL010001951.1, forward strand.
GGTGGATATTGTATGTGGGTGGAGGGGATATTGTATGTGGGTGGAGGGGGATATTGTATGTGGGTGGAGGGGGATATTGTATGTGGGTGGAGGGGGATATTGTATGTGGGGGGGGGGATATTGTATGTGGGTGGAGGGGATATTGTATGTGGGTGGAGGGGATATTGTATGTGGGTGGAGGGGGATATTGTATGTGGGCTGGAGGGGGATATTGTATGTTGGTGGTGTGGAGGGGGATATTGTATGTGGGTGGAGGAGTATATTGGGTGGGATATGTTGTGGTGGAGGGGGATATTGTATGTGGGTGGAGGGGGATATTGTATGTGGGTGGAGGGGGATATTGTATGTGGGTGGAGGGGATATTGTATGTGGGTGGTGGAGGATATTGTATGTGGGTGGAGGGGATATTGTATGTGGGTGGAGGGGGATATTGTATGTGGGTGGAGGGGGATATTGTATGTGGGCTGGTGGGGGATATTGTATGTGGGTGGAGGGGGATATTGTATGTGGGTGGAGGGGGATATTGTATGTGGGTGGAGGGGGATATTGTATGTGGGTGGAGGGGGATATTGTATGTGGGTGGAGGGGATATTGTATGTGGGTGGAGGGGGATATTGTATGTGGGTGGAGGGGGATATTGTATGTGGGTGGAGGGGGATATTGTATGTGGGTGGAGGGGGATATTGTATGTGGGTGGAGGGGGATATTGTATGTGGGTGGAGGGGATATTGTATGTGGGTGGAGGGGATATTGTATGTGGGTGGAGGGGATATTGTATGTGGGTGGAGGGGGATATTGTTTGTGGGTGAGGGGGATTTGTTATGTGGGTGGAGGGGGATATTGTATGTGGGTGGAGGGGGATATTATATGTGGGTGGAGGGGGATATTGTATGCGGGTGGAGGGGAATATTGTATGTGGGTGGAGGGGGATATTGTATGTGGGTGGAGGGGGATATTGTATGTGGGTGGAGGGGATATTGTATGTGGGTGGAGGGGGATATTGTATGTGAGCGCGAGGGGGTTATGTTATGAGGGCGGTAGGGGATGTTGTAAGTGGGCGGGGGGCTCTTGTATGTGGGTGGAGGGGGATAGTGTATGTGGGTGGAGGGGGATATTGTATGTGGGTGGAGGGGGAATATTGTATGTGGGTGGAGGGGGATATTGTCAGTGGGTGGAGGGGGAGGGGATATTGTATCGGGTGGGGGGATATTTGTTGTGGGGTGTGGGCGGGGGATATTTATGTTGGCGAGGGGGATATTGTATGTGGGCGGAGGGGGATATTGTATGTGGGTGGAGGGGACTATTGTATGAGGGTGGAGGGGGATATTGTATGTTGGAGGAGGGGGATATTGTATGAGGGTGGAGGGGGTGATTTGAATGTCGGTGGAGGGGGATTGGATGGAGGATTACTTAGCCCTGTGTCTATGATTGTAAGCTGTGACCTATGTAGTGAGTACTTGAATTGTACTACAACATTACAGTTTGTTTTGCACACTGTATTATGTGGTAAAATGGGCGAATTTATGTCCGAGAGGCCGGTAATATTTTCATGTACAGTAGGGTGGGCCCCCCAAGATCAACTCCCCTGTGGGCCCCAGACCCCCCAGTCTGACTGTCTAGACCCATCCAATATAGCGGAAAGCAAAAGGGACTTACTTTGTGATACTATACAGCGTAAATGTGTCATTTATTTTATATCGGTTCACTGTAGAATATACTCCCATCTCCCTGACACATATGTATATTTAGTGTTATGACAGTGATGTAATACGGTCACAGTGGACGGCTCTAGATCATCACTGTCTGTAACCCTATTACAGCACATTCCTGCTCTTACAGATGGGACTGACAGAAAGCGTAATTAGTGCAGTCTCCTCGGCGGAGAGAGGAAACGTGGCTACACTTACCGCCGAGCGGTCTCCAAAGGTCGCGGCTTCACAGGAAGGAAATTGTCATTGCATTACTCGATCCATAACGATGATTGTAACGGCAGCGAGTCAGGAAGCCGATAATCTAATTTATCATCTTAATGGACGCGCTTCATAAATAAGTAATCACCTCGGATATTTATCTTCCTGTAAAACAATTGAAAGGGGAAGAAAATATTCCTCAAATTCCAGATTCACATCAAACAGACGCAGGGGCGGACTGCATCCCGACCAGGAGTTGATATATGAAAGTTGTTGCCAAGAGAGAGTGGATTCTGTAATACCCGAGCAAGTCAGGTCCCAAGCATTAATATTAGGATCCCCTCCGTACTGTACAGCTCTAGAAGAGGAGAACTAAAGGCTGAAATGCTAATGGAGACCCAGATGAAATGCCATGCACCCCAGCTCCTGGCAGACATGTGGATGGAGACCAGACAGAAATTCGAAGCACTAGTGTCAGACTAGAGTGCTTGGGGTCCACCAGTGGAGTTAATTCATTGGAGGCCCACTAATGTAGCTAATTTTTGGGGCTCCATCAGTGGAGATGATTCTTGGGGGCTCCACCAGTGGAGATGATTCTTGGGGGCTCCACCAGTAGAGATGATTCTTGGGGGCTCCACCAGTGGAGATGATTCTTGGGGGCTCCACCAGTGGAGAGGATTCTTGGGGGCTCCACCAGTGGAGAGGATTCTTGGGAGCTCCACCAGTGGAGAGGATTCTTGGGAGCTCCACCAGTGGAGATGATTCTTGGGAGCTCCACCAGTAGAGATGATTCTTGGGAGCTCCACCAGTAGAGATGATTCTTGGGAGCTCCACCAGTGGAGTTGATCCTTGGGGCCCACCAGTGGAGATGATTCTTGGGGGGCTCCACCAGTGGAGATGATTCTTGGGGGGGTCCACCAGTGGAGATGATTCTTGGGGGGCTCCCCCAGTGGAGATGATTCTTGGGGGGGCTCCCCCAGTGGAGATGATTCTTGGGGGGCTCCCCCAGTGGAGATGATTCTTGGGGGCTCCACCAGTGGAGATGATTCTTGGGAGTTCCACCAGTGTAGATGATTCTTGAGGGCTCCACCAGTGGAGATGATTCTTGGGGGCTCCACCCGTGGCGATCATTCTTGGGGGCTCCACCAGTGGAGATGATTCTTGGGGGCTCCACCAGTGGAGATGATTCTTGGGAGCTCCACCAGTGGAGATGATTCTTGGGAGCTCCACCAGTGGAGATGATTCTTGGGAGCTCCACCAGTGGAGTTGATTCTCGTGCCCCACCAGTGGAGATGATTCTTGGGGCTCCACCAGTAGTGTTGATTCTTGGGGCCCAACAGTGGATTTGATTCTTGGTTCCGACCAGTGGAGTTAATTCATTGGGGGCCCACTAATGTAGCTAATTTTTGGGGCTCCACCAGTGGAGATGATTCTTGGGGCTCCACCAGTGGAGATGATTCTTGGGGCTCCACCAGTGGAGATGATTCTTGGGGCCCACCAGTGGATTTGGTTCTTGGGGGCCCACCAGTGGAATTGATTCTTTGGGTCCACCACTGGAATTGGTTGTTGGGGGCCCACCAGTGAAGTTGATTCTTGGAGCCAACCGGTGGAGTTGATTCTTGGTTCCGACCAGTGGACTTAATTCCTTGGGGGCCCACCAATGTAGCTAATTTTGGGGTTCCACCAGTGGAGCCGATTCCTTTGGAGCTCCACCAGTGGAGATGATTATTGGTTCCCACCAGTGGAGTTGATTCTTGGGGCTCAGCAGTGGAGTTGATTCCTTGGAGGCCCACTAATGTAGCTAATTCTTATGGCTCCCCCAGTGGAGCGGATTTCTTGAGGGCAATCAGTATAGTATATTCCTGGTGCCGACAAGTGGAGTTGAGATTTAGGGCCCATTTTACAGTTACTGTACATGCCGCTTGCTCTCTACCTTTCTCCCTGAAAATAAGTCCCAGACCTGCTATTCTCAGGGGCCCACCATGCCTAGGGGCTGACTGTGGGTTCCCCCTGCCCCCCTGTGTGCCAGTCTGAGCCAGCTAAGCACCCCATTTCCCAGAATTTTGCACAGTGACCATCTAGTTGGAATGATAAAAAAAACCACAATGGCGCGTCTTGTTTTATAGGATTTGTTTCTATATCGTGTAACTTGCAGCAGCCACAGCAGAAATTCGACCCTAATTTTCTTCCAATTTTGCAGTGTATTTTTCCTTACTCAGCTTTCCCAGAAACAGATGTATTGTTGTATACAAGGTATCTAATGTTTGTGGCTTGCATTATAGGGGGGTGTTTAGTCCAAAATTATACGTATATTAGATTGGAAGGATATGGTAAAAATCATTCAAAAGGGTGATGACTGCAGCCTGGAGTTGTGGCTCCCTCGGGCCATTACCCTACATCATCTGATTTTACGGTTGCTTGTTAACATATTTAAAACCCCCATAAAATAAAGGTTGCGCTCGTGGTTGGTTAAATGGGCGTGAAGTCACCTGACCTGTTCCTCCATCGCATTACAGCCCATCTATCAGGGAAGCACTGGCCTCTCTCCAGATAACATGTGGGTTTAACACTGAGGAGTCTTAACAAGTCACTTGGGACGGGTTATATAGTATTTGGCAACTTTATCAGATGCACATATGAAAGCCGGCGGTAAACAAGGCGAGACCTCGGACAGGGACCCATCCGGGAGCTTTCTGCAGAAGGGGTGGGCTTCAGGGAGAGATATGGGGTCCAGGGACAAGAGGGTAACGTTCAACCAAAACTTAAAGATCCTCAATCCAGATTCTTCTATCTTCAGATATTAGATGCTACAATTTACAGATACCAGTCCTGAATCCGGATTCTACAATTTACAGATACCAGTCCTGGATCCGGATTCTACAATTTACATATATCAGTCCTGAATCCGGATTGTACAATTTACAGATATCGGTCCTGACTCCGGATTGTACAATTTACAGCTATCGGTCCTGGATCCGGATTCTACAATTTACAGATACCGGTCCTGAATCCGGATTCTACAATTTACAGATACCGGTCCTGAATCCGGATTCTACAATTTACAGATATCAGTCCTGAATCCGGATTCTAAAGCTTACAGCAATCAGTCCTGAATCCGGATTCTACAATTTACAGCTATCGGTCCTGGATCCGGATTGTACAATTTACAGCTATCGGTCCTGGATCCGGATTCTACAATTTAAAGATATCGGTCCTGAATCCGGATTCTACAATTTACAGCTATCAGTCCTGAATCCGGATTCTACAATTTACAGATACCGGTCCTGAATCCAGATCCTACAATTTACGGATATCGGTCCTGAATCCGGATTCTACAATTTACAGATATCGGTCCTGAATCCGGATTCTACAATTTACAGATATCGGTCCTGAATCCGGATTCTACAATTTACAGATATCGGTCCTGAATCCGGATTCTACAATTTACAGATATCGGTCCTGAATCCGGATTCTACAATTTACAGATATCGGTCCTGGATCCAGATTCTACAATTTACAGCTATCAGTCCTGAATCCGGATTCTACAATTTACAGATACCGGTCCTGGATCCGGATTCTACAATTTACAGATACCGGTCCTGAATCCAGATCCTACAATTTACGGATATCGGTCCTGAATCCGGATTCTACAAGTTACAGATATCGGTCCTGAATCCGGATTCTACGTTTCACAGATATCGGTCCTGAATCCGGATTCTACGTTTCACAGATATCGGTCCTGAATCCAGACTCTACAATTTACATATATCGGTCCTGGATCCGGATTCTACAATTTACATATATCGGTCCTGACTCCGGATTCTACAATTTACAGATATCGGTCCTGACTCCGGTTTCTGCAATTTACAGATATCGGTCCTGACTCCGGATTGTACAATTTACAGATATCGGTCCTGACTCCGGATTGTACAATTTACAGATATCGGTCCTGACTCCGGATTGTACAATTTACAGATATCGGTCCTGAATCAGGATTGTACAATTTACAGATATCGGTCCTGACTCCGGATTCTACAATTTACAGATATCGGTCCTGACTCCGGTTTCTTCAATTTACAGATATCGGTCCTGACTCCGGTTTCTTCAATTTACAGATATCGGTCCTGACTCCGGATTGTACAATTTACAGATATCGGTCCTGACTCCGGATTGTACAATTTACAGATATCGGTCCTGAATCAGGATTGTACAATTTACAGATATCGGTCCTGACTCCGGATTGTACAATTTACAGATATCGGTCCTGAATCAGGATTCTACAATTTACAGATATCGGTCCTGACTCCGGATTGTACAATTTACAGATATCGGTCCTGAATCTGGTTTCTACAATTTACAGATAATCGGTCCTGAATCAGGATTCTACAATTTACAGTTAATCGGTCCTGGATCCGGATTCTACAATTTAAAGATATCGGTCCTGAATCTGGATTCTACAATTTACAGATATCGGTCCTGAATCCAGATTCTACAATTTACGGATATCGGTCCTGAATCCGGATTCTACAATTTACAGATATCGGTCCTGGATCCGGATTCTACAATTTACAGATATCGGTCCTGGATCTGGATTCTACAATTTACAGATATGTCCTGACTCCGGATTCTACAATTTACAGATATCAGTCCTGTATCCGGATTCTACAATTTACAGTTATCAGTCCTGATTCCGGTTTCTACAATTTACAGATAATCGGTCCTGAATCAGGATTCTACAATTTACAGTTATCAGTCCTGAATCTGGAGTCTTCTATTTTTAGATATTAGATGCTACATTTTACAGATATCAGTCCTGGATCCAGATTTTACAATTTACAGATATCGGTCCTGAATCCGGATTCTACAATATACATGTATCAGTCCTGAATCCAGATTCTACAATTTACAGATATCAGTCCTGAATCCGGATTCTAAAGCTTACAGCTATCAGTCCGGAATCCGGATTCTACATTTTACAGATATCAGTCCTGAATCCGGATTCTACATTTTACAGATATCAGTCCTGAATCCGGATTCTACAATTTACAGCAATCAGTCCTGGATCCGGATTCTACAATTTAAAGATATCGGTCCTGAATCCGGATTCTATAATTTAAAGCTATCAGTCCACAATCTAGATTCTACGATTTACAGATATGAGTCGTGAATCCGGATTCTACAATTTACAGATCTCAGTCCTCAATCTAGATTCTATCATCTTCAAATACCAATCCGGAATCCAAGTGTTTCCATCTACAGATATCAGTGCTGACTCTTGATCCTTTGATTTATAAATATAAGGTTTGGAATTCTTTGATTTACAGATCTCTCTCTTAAATCCTGATTCTTTCATATTTAGATATTAGTTCTGAATTCAGATGCTTCAATTTATAGATATCAGTTTTGAATCCAAATTCTTTGATCCACAGCTATTAGCCTGTAATTCATATTCTTCCGTATTCAGATATTAATCCTGAATCCAGATTCTTCCATCTACAGCTATCAGTGCTGAATCCAGATTCTTCCATCTACAGCTATGAGTGCTGAATCCAGATTCTTCCATCTACAGCTATGAGTGCTGAATCCAGATTCTTCCATCTACAGCTATGAGTGCTGAATCCAGATTCTTCCATCTACAGCTATGAGTGCTGAATCCAGATTCTTCCATCTACAGCTATGAGTGCTGAATCCAGATTCTTCCATCTACAGCTATCAGTGCTGAATCCAGATTCTTCCATCTACAGCTATCAGTGCTGAATCCAGATTCTTCCATCTACAGCTATCAGTGCTGAATCCAGATTCTTCCATCTACAGCTATCAGTGCTGAATCCAGATTCTTCCATCTACAGCTATCAGTGCTGAATCCGGATTCTATGATTTACAGATATCAGTCCTCAATCCAGATTCTTCCATCTACAGCTATCAGTGCTGAATCCAGTTTCTTCCATCTACAGATATTAGTTTTGAATCCAGATTCTTTGATCTAAAGCTATTAGCCCGTAATCCAGATTTTTCCGTATTCAGATATCAGTGCAAAATACAGATTCTTCCATCTACAGCTATCAGTGCTGATTCCCAATTGTTCAGCGTTGCCATTGCCTGTTCCAGAGGTACAGTGGGGAAAAAAAGTATTTAGTCAGCCATCAATTGTGCAAGTTAAAAAGATGAGAGAGGCCTGTAAGTGACATCCTAGGTTGACCTTAAAGGAGTTGTCTCCCTTCAGAGTTTCAGAGAATGCATGAATGAAATACTCTGCCACTTCCTGGTTCAGACTGACTCATTTGCATAAGCTCCATGCTTGTGCAGCTCTGTGCCATGCTGTGCTTTCAGATGCTAATTAGATCAGATTAGCTTCTCAAACTACTAACATGAATTCTTATCTGATCCCCAAAACAAACGCCCTAATTACAGTTCTGTTTATTTTACATAAATCAAGCTTTTTACTGCTGAGCAGCACAGGACACTGCTGAGACCTGTGTGATGACATCACTCACTGTTATCTCATTGAACAAACAGCAGGGGGAGAATTGTTTACAGGTCAGTTACTGAGGGAACTGAAATAGCCAGGGAGGTCATAAAATTCACTTGTATCTCCTTAGGGAAAACAGAGGAACAAAGCAATATATTTGGAAAATGTCTTTATTTTGTGTTCCCTACAATTTGAAAGCTATTCTTTGTAGCGAGACAACCCCTTTAACTATGAGAGACAAAATGAGAAACCAAATCCCGAAAATCACATTGTCTGATTTGGAAATAATTTATTTGCAAATTATGGTGGAAAATAAGTATTTGGTCCCTACAAACAAGCGAGATTTCTGGCTCTCACAGATCTGTAACTTCTTCTATAAGAGGCTCCTCTGTCCTCCACTATTGTCCTCCACCAGTAGCAATGGCTCCTGTTTGAACTTATCAGTATAAAAAAGACACCTGTCCACAACCTCAAACAGTCACACTCTAAACTCCACTATGGTGAAGACCGAAGAGCTGTCGAAGGACACCAGAAACAAAATTGTAGCCCTGCACCAGGCTGGGAAGACTGAATCGCGGTAAAATCGCGATTTTTACATCGATTTTTGCCACGTTTTTTGTGCAGCAATGTATAGCATTAATTACTGTGCCTTCCTGCACAAAAAAACACATTAAAAAACGCATCAAAAAAGCATAAAAAACACACTGTGAAAGCACTCTAAGGCAGGGGCGTAGCTATTGGGGGTGCAGAGGTAGCAGTTGCTACCGGGCCCAAGAGCCTGAGGGGGCCCAAGGAACCCTCAGTCACATACGACTACACCAGTATTATCAGTCTTACATGGTAGGCGGGGGCCCTTTTATAGTTTTGCATTGGGGCCCCATAGCTTTACGTTACGCCCATCCGCTAAGGCTATGTTCACACGGCTTATTTTGGCGCACATTTCACCACATATTGCGCGATAGCGCTCATAGGGGGAAGGGAGAATTGAAAATGTAATTGCCCCAATCAATGCATGTCAATGGGGCCGGCGGGGTTCCGTCCCCGTGCTTTGGGAATATACGCTGATCAGCACAACTCCCAAAACACACGGCGTATTGCGGCGCGTATTGTACACCGTATGAACATACCCTAAGGCTATGTTTACACGGCATATTGCCGGCGTAATTGCGGGGACGGATTTCGCTTGCAATTACACCGTGTGTTTGGCAGCGGGCGGGGGGGGGGGGTGGCTGCCCGCCGGCCCCATAGACATCCTTATCCTTGGCGCGTATCCCGCCGAGATAATGTGCATGTCACTTTCTCTGCGCTCGGCGGGAGAGGAGACGGAATCCATAGTTCTCTATGAGAACTGTGGATTACCGTAATGACTGGGATGGATTTCAACCGCATTGCAGCACAATATGGCGCGCAATACAGCTGAAATCCGTCCCCAAATCAGCCGTGTGAACGAGGCCTAAAGGTGCTTGCACACAGTGCAGTTTCGATGCTCCAATTAAACTGCCTTTATTCCCAGCAGCTTTTTTCGGTTGTCTATATTGTTCAGAAAGGTGTTTCAAGTAAGTCATCAATGACTGTGTGAAGTCTTGTGGATACACACACACTGATTGATTACTCACTTTACAAACAGTTTAGATAAGGGGGCTTTCACACAGTGCATTTTTGGTGCGTTTTTGATGCGTTTTTTTGTGCTGTACATTGATGCACACAAATTGCAGCAAAAATCACGGTAAAAAAAAAAAATTCGGGATTTTTGCGCAATTTTTTGTGCAGCAATGTACAGCATTAATTGCCTTCCTGCACAAAAAAACACATCAAAAACGCACTGTGTGAAAACACCCTAAGTGAAAAAAAGCTTGTGGTAATAAAGGCAGTTTAATTGGTGCACAGTTAAAACTGCACCAAAACCGCGCTGTGTGAAAGCAGCCTAAGGGTGTTTTTGGATGTGTTTTTTTAAGCAGAAAGACACAGCAGCTAAAGCTGCACATTTCTGATCAAAAAACGCACCAAAAATGTTCCATGTGAAAGCACCCTAAATATCCAGCAACCATTAACCCCTTAAGCCCCAGGCCTGAAAAGTAGTTAATGACCAGAACATTTTTTTTAAGTTTTTGCCTCCTTGCGTTTCAACAGTTGTAACTTTTTTATTTTTTCAATGACGCAGTTGGATGAGGCCTCGTTTTATTCTAGACAAGTTGTACTTTATGGGGGAATAGTTTAAGTTCACTTATAAATAATTGCATAATTTTAATTTTTTTTTTTTTTTTTTATTTGTTTTTTACACCATTCACATTTCACACTTAATAACTTGTCAGATAAATTCTACAGGTTATTACGGTCGTGTGGATACCTAATATGTGTAGGTTTTTTTGTGTGTGTAATATATGCATAATTATTTTTTATTAAATATTTATTTTTATTATTTATTTTTTATTCATTTTTTTTGTACACTTTCTTTTTTTTTTTTTTTTAAATACAATGAAGGGAGAAATGTTTTACATTTTTTTTTTTAAAATTAGTAATGTATTAGCATATATGAATATGCTAATACATTATAATTTGTGTCCGTCTGACACAGGCAGTGATCAGAACAGCACACAGTCTGCAGTCAGCACACAGCCACGCCCACCAAAGGCTAGCACCACCCACTGACAGTTATTCACATGTTTCTACCTATTCAAAGTAATAGGTTTGTGAGTTAAGGTGGGCGGGGCTAGCCTCCGATTGGCCGGGTTTGAAAAAAACTGACTCTTTGAAGGACTCTTCGAATGACTCTTGTGGCCGAAAACTGCAGATTTGAGCATTAAATGCTCTAAAACTGCAGCATCTTACAGAATAAGGGGCACAGCGCTGGAAACAGCAGGTCTGACACTGGCTTGTGCTGCCCTCAGCAAGGAGGGCATAACCTATGTGACAGGTTCCCTTTAAGGAGTTAATGGATCCTCTGGCAGGCCACAGATCAGCTAATCGTCGGAGGTCCCAGCAGTAGGACCCAAGAATCTGATATAGATGGTCTTTCCTTTAGGGTGCTTTTTTTTGCAGAATTACACAGCAATTAACGTTGTGCATTTCTGCAAAGAAAAAAAACCGCTCCGTGTGGAAGCATATGTGCTGCAAGAAGTGTGGAAACCTGTTGTAACCAAATTTTAGTATTCTGTTCCCCTTGACATTGAAAGGTTGGAAGCTACAGGTTACAGCTCACGGGGCCGCTTCCATCAGCCTTCACTTCCATACACTCTTCATGGAAATAGGTCAGGGATAATACGATCTCCTGTTTCCAGATAAGATGTCAGCCAGAAATCAGATTTCCGGTATCGGACACGATCACTTAGACGTCCTCAGAAAAGCCACAATAGTTGGGTATAAATGAAGGAAATACTATTGAATTGGCCGCAGTCAATAAATCCATTCCCTGAAAGCTTCCTCTCCTTCTGCCCCCGGGAGAGGGCTCGGTAATGTTTATATTCTGGGACCAGTTTGTAGGAAATTCCCAGAACTTCTCTTATCTGTGTCGGAATTTCTTCATTGAGCAATTTAGCAGGCGAGACCCTTGGGATAGAGACCGTCTACATCGGTTATCAGTAGTTTGTGTCATTCCCTTGTTAGGCTGGTGGAATCAGGGGCGTAGCTATAGGGGGTGCAGTGGTAATAGTCACTACCCGGCCCTGCACCCTGAAGGGGCCCAAAAGTCCTTCTGCCATATACTTGTGGGAGGTCCCATTTCACTTTTTCGATTAGGGCCTGAAGCGTCAAGTTATGCCTCTGGGTTGGATAGCTTAAACCTGCAGCACAAAGGGCCTTAAAGGGGCACTCTCCCCACACGGATTAGATTTAAACATGTAGACAAAAGGTAAATAAAGACTATTACCAAATACATTGCTGTTCTGCTTTTGCTTCCTTTCAGAAGGCATTATGGGAAAGGAGCTGAGAAGCTCAAGCACCCTCTGAGGATTTGTTACATCCAATAATTTGCTTTTGACCCACTGGATCTTTGGAAAGCAAGAAGGGAGATCTAGCCAAGCCAGCATCACCCATCTGTATACAGCTGTTTCGGGGTTTTGCCCCTCGTCAGTACAGAGCAGAGCGATGCTGGTTTGGCTCAGTGGGAGGCAATGAGTGGCTCAGAAAGGGAAGATCTCTCCTTAGAGAGAGCGCCATATACAGCGCTCTGCTCTGTACTGACGAGGGGCAAACACCCCGAAACAGCTGTGTACAGATGGGTGATGCTGGCTTGGCTAAATATCCCTTTTGCTTTCCAAAGACCCAGTGGGTCAAAAGCAAATTGAGGATTTGTTACATCCAATAGAGGGCACTTCCTCTCGGGAGAGGGCTCGGTAATGTTTATATTCTGGGACCAGTTTGTAGGAAATTCCCAGAACTTCTCTTATCTGTGTCGGAATTTCTTCATTGAGCAATTTAGCAGGCGAGACCCTTGGGATAGAGACCGTCTACATCGGTTATCAGTGGTTTGTGTCATTCCCTTGTTAGGCTGGTGGGATCAGGGGCGTAGCTATATTGGGTGCAGTGGTAATAGTCACTACCCAGCCCTGCACCCTGAAGGGGCCCAAGAGCTCTTCTGCCATATAACTGTGGGGGGTCCCATTTCACTTTTTCGATTAGGGCCTGAAGCGTCAAGTTATTCCTCTGGGTTGGATAGCTTAAACCTGCAGCACAAAGGGCCTTAAAGGGGCAACTCTCCCCACACTGATTAGATTTAAACATGTAGACAAAGGTAAATACAGACTATTACCAAATACATTGCTGTTCTGCTTTTGCTTCCTTTCAGAAGGCATTATGGGAAAGGAGAGCGCGCCATATATGCGTGTGGAGATTCAAAATGGCCTTTTTCACTCCATGAAGCATGTGCATATCACAAGGCATTATGGGAAAGGAGCTGAGAAGCTCAAGCGCCCTCTAATGGATGTAACAAATCCTCAACTTGCTTTTGACCCACTGGGTCTTTGGAAAGCAAAAGGAATATTAGCCAAGCCAGCATCACCCATCTGTAGACAACCATTTCAGGGTGTTTGCCCCTCGTCAGTACAGAGCAGAGGGTTGCTGGCTTGGCTCAGTGGGAGACAATGAGTGGCTCAGAAAGGGAAGATCTCTCCTTAGAGAGAGCACCATATACAGCATTCTATTCTGCACTGACGAGGGGCAAACACCCCAAAACGGCTGTCTACAGATGGGTGATGCTGGCTTGGCTAAATATCCCTTTTGCTTTCCAAAGACCCAGTGGGTCAAAAGCAAATTGAGGATTTGTTACATCCAATAGAGGGCGCTTGAGCTTCTCAGCTCCTTTCCCATAATGCCTTGTGATATGCAGATGCTTCGTGGAGGGAAAAGGGCAATTTCGACTCTCCACATGCATCTATGGCGCTCTCCCTAAGGAGAGATCTTCCCTTTCTGAGCTTACTTTCAGCGTTAGAGCAGTTCTTATCTCCTGCTTGTGTACACAATCTTACTAGATTACTGGCCACCTCTCTCTGCTCTAGCAGTGGCTGGGATGGTGGCTGCACTCCCTGCTGTGTCTTATCAGCAACAAAGGAGCTTGTTTATGTTTCTTACTGACAAAATGTAACCCTTTTGGGCTCTGCATCTTTGTAGACTGCTGTTAAAACTCATCTGAAGGCAATCAGAAGGCAGTAGGTGTGTTTTAGACTAACCTGAATCCCCCCACTAACACTGCAGCTGGGTTGAAGTCACAGATCAAAGCTTTGCCTTAATGAAGCTGAGCTAAAATGCAACCAAGCAGCAAGCTCTGAAAATAAATTAAAGGTAATCATACATGCTAGGTATTAACTATAAACGGCGGTACCACAATTGATATGTAAGTTGTCTCTATTTTTTGTGCATTTCTTAAAGGGGTGCTCCCACCATAGACTTGTACAGGGGAGTGGTGTGTTTCAGATGTACCTGGACTCCCATAGAACAGAATGGAGAAAACCAGCGCTCCCTGTACTGCTGAACCCATAGAACAGAATGAAGAGAACACAGCGCTACCCTGTACTGGGAACTCCCATAGAACAGAATGGAAGACACAGCATCCCCTGTAGCTGGAAACTCCCATAGAACCGAATGGAGAGAACACAGCGCTCCCCTGTACTGGGAACTCCCATAGAACAGAATGGAGAGCACACAGCGCTCCCATTACAGGGAACTCCATAGAACAGAATGGAGAGAATACAAAGGCTAACCCCAGTACTGGGAACTCCCATAGAACCGAATGGAGAGAACCAGCGCACCCCTGTACTGGAACTCCCATAGAACAAATGGAGAGCACACATACGCTCCTGTATCTGGGGGCTCCCCATAGAACAGAATGGAGGATAAGCGTTCCATGTACTGGAACTCCCATAGAGCAGAATGGAGAGAACACAACGTCTCCCTTTACTGGGAACTTCCCATAGAACAGAATGGAGAAATCACTACGTTCCATTGTACTGGGAACTCCATAAGGAGAATGGAGAGAAACCAGTGACTCACCTTCCTTACTGGAACTCCCATAGAACAGAATGGAGAGAACAACACATGCTCTCCCTTACTTGGAACTCCCATAGAACAGAATGGAGAGAACACAGCCTCCCTGTACTATGAACTCCCATAGAACACAATGGAGAGAACACACGCCCCTGTCCCCTCCTAGACATACACTGTAGAAACTCCCATAGAGCAGAATGGAGAGAACACAGCGCCCCCCTGTACTGGAAACTCCCATAGAGGAGAATAGAGAGAACGCAGCGCTCCCCTGTACTGGGAACTCCCATAGGGGAACGCTGTGTTGTCTCCATTCTCTTCTATGGGAGTTCCCACTAGAGGGAAGCACTGTGTTCTCTCCATTCTGTTCTATGGGAGTATCCGCTATGGGGAACTCGAATAGAACAGAATGGCGCCCTATCCCACCTCTGGGACCTGCCCCTATCATCAATGGTTTATCCTATTGATATACCATTAAAGTGCACATTGGGAACAACCCTTCAAAGAAAAACCCACAAACTTCTCGCCGCCTCATTGGGAAGCCATTTGCGATGTGTCATGTAGGGCGGCCGGGCCCAGGGTCTGACAGTGACTTCTGGGACATGCGGCTCCATCTATATTGTTGGGTTGCAGCTTCTATAGCGCAGCAGAAGGTCGATGAGTCAGGAATGATCGCTCATAAATGGAATTTGTGACACTAAAAGGTCACTTCCTCCCACTGAGGTCACAATGAAAGCTCACAGCCTGACAGACAACAAAACCGGCTGCGGTCTGGTTTTCTGGCTGAGAATTTCAGTACTTAGATAATAACCTCAAACAATAAGATATCTAATATTTATTTCCAATCCCTTGGAACATTATGGCAGCCACCTTCCCATAATCTCCATTTAAAAACTGACTGCTCCCTAACTCTAGAAACAGCGCCACTCTGGGCCATGGGCTGTGCCTGGTATTGCAGCTTGGACCTGAATGGGGATGAGCTGCAATACCAGATGCAGCCTGCAGCCAGGAGTGGCGCTAATTTTTTTCAAGACACATTAGTATGACAGATCATTTTGATTAGCCCTTTGATTAGCTAAGTTTTTTTTATATTTGCCGCCCTGTGTTACAACAGCCGCAACTTTTTAAATTTTTTAATGACGCGGTTGTATGAGGACTTCTTTTATGCGGAAGGAGTTGTATTTTTGAGGGGACATAGTTTTAGTTTACATATAAATTACTTCTGTGTGAACATAAAAAAAAGTGTTTTTCTTGTTTTTTTTTAAATTATTTTTCGCATTAAATAACCTATTAGATTAATTCTACAGGTTATTAACTTCACATTGATTCTTAATATGTGGAGTTTTATTGTGTGTATGCAGAATCATTTTTTATTAATTTTTTCTCACTTTTTTGTATTTAATGAAGGGATAAATATTTTACACTTAGTATACACAGGAGTCGGCTAATACATCACTAATATATTACATTGGCTCAGTATGACCGAGGCTGCTGTCAGGGCAACACAGTGTGCCCTGACAGCAGGCTTAGGCCATGTTCACACGGCTTAAAATGGGACGTATTTCAGTCCGTAATTACGCGCCGTAGTGCGCGAATTACGTCTGGAATACGTCCCAGTCATTACGGTAATCCACAGCTCTCATAAGAACTATGGATTACGTCTCCTCTCCCTGCTCGGCGAATCCGCCGCGGGGGGAGATAAGTGACAGGTCATTTACTAGTGGCGTATACGCGCCGCTGGTAATGAAAGTCTATGGGCCGGCGAGGTGCCGGCCACCTGCTCCCTCCCCCGTCCACACGGCGTAATTGCGGGGTGTAATTACGCCCCGCAAATAAGCCGTGTGAACCCAGCCTTATTATTATTATTATTATATATTTTTTAAAGCCCTTGATTCCAGGGCGCTGTAACATTCGAGGGGGTTACATACTGTACAGACAGCCCTGGGGCTACTCTACGTCCTCAGGGCTGACTGCTTATACAGTCCTTGGGCTCCATCAGGCACCGAGAAGTCTAGTGACCAGACGGAGCATGAGATTCCCCTTTGCTTATGCCAGGGTCACGGACCACAGCAATCAAAGGGTTAAACGCTGCGGACCGGAGGCTTCCTCCGGCCCCTGCCGCTCACAGAGACTGCGCTAGGAACGGAGCTGTTAACTACAGCTCCGTTCCTAGTGCAGTTGCGGCACTGGGAGCCGCAGACCTCTCTGTAGGCAGTGATGTCTTTTGGCAGAAGACATGCACCGCCTGCCGACAGTGGGTGGTCGTTAAGAGATGGCATATGGCCCGGCCATCCTCTGATCTGCTATTCAAATCAATGGCACAGTTCTAAACACCTAGCGGTTCTCAACGGAGAATTTCGGGGGCCAATTCTCGAGGTGGGACCTACACCTATCACGAGTTGAAAGCATATTCTATCAATAGGTTATCACTGTGCGAGATGGTAACACCTCTTTAATCCCTTCCCCACATAGGATTTACCAGTACAACCTGCAGATGGATATTACAGATGACCTCATGCCGCATCATCCACGGCCGGAGCAAGTGACGGTCGCAGGTGATTAACCCTTAGGGTATGTTCACATGATGTACTGCAGTGCGTACAGCACGGGGAGGCCGTCAGCCCGCCGGCCCCATAGACATGCATTACTCGCAGCGCGTATTCGCCGCGAGTAATTGACATGTCAATTATCTCCCCGCGCGTACAATACAATCGTATTGTACGCCCGGGGAGAGGAGGCGTAATCCATAGTTCTCTATGAGAGCTATGGATTACCGTAATTATGGGGCGCAACGCGGCGAAATGCGCTCTAAATTATGCCGTATGAACATACCCTTAGTGGTCGTGATCTATAACGATCGCCACAGAGTGAAATTTTACCTCCACTTTGCATTAATTTCTGTGAAATACCTAAAGGGTTAACAAACGTCCTAAACACTGTTATAAGGCCGTGTTCACAAGGCTTATTCAAGCCGTAATTGCGAGCCGGATTTCGCTCGCAATTCCGGCTTGAATAGGGGGCGGGAGCGGGGGCGCTGCCCGCCAGCCCCATAGACTTGCATTGTTCACGGCGCGGATTGCGCCTGGATAATGTGCAGGCGACTTTCTCCCCGCCCGGCGGATTCGCCGAGTGGGAAGGAGCGACGGAATTCACTGTTCTCTATGAGAGCTGTGGATTACCGTAATTACTGCGACGGATTGGAGCCGTACTGCAGCACAAATCCGGCGCGCAGTACGGCTCCAATCCACGGCGAAATAAGCCGTGTGAACGGCCCCTAAGAGTTCTAGTTTTTTAGATGAAGTCAATTATGGGGGTATCTAACATGCAGGCCCCTCAAAGCCACGTCAGAACTGGACTGGTCCCTAAAGAAAAAAAATCTAGAGCACGTCAGTTTATGTTGTGGAAATGTGGTTCATTGATGGCGAATTTTCCCCATTGGCTTCAATTGGGAAGTCAAAATCCGCAATAAAATCTGCTTAAACTCCGCAAAATACGGAGCTGAGGTTTCCAAACAAACCGAGCCTCGTTTATGAAAACGGTGTCACAATAAGATCCCACTGACACCACGTGAGCGGCCGCTGTGGGGAAACATTTAACCTGATGGGTACCTCGGTGGGGCCGTGAGGGCCATAGGAATCTGTAGGGCAAATGTCATCACAAGTGGACAATGTTATGTCTATTTGCCGAAATATACGCTTTATATGACAGACACAAAACTGTGGTAGACCACGCTTGGGTTTCTGGCGCATGAAGCTTATATGTTAAGTAAATAGACTAAACCAAGAGACACAGGCCCTGTCATAGCCCTGCCGTGGTAACGACCATAAGTATTATGTGAATGGGGCCTAAAACTCTCCTCCTTGCCCATAGCAACCAGTCAGAGCTAAGCTTTCATTTTTCCATGGCAGTTTTATACTAAAACTGTGCTTGTTGCCTATAGCAACCAACCAGAGCTCAGCTTTCATTTCCTCACAGCCAATAGCAACCAATCACAGCTTAGCTTTCATTTCCTCACAGCCAATAGCAACCAATCAGAGCTTAGCTTTCATTTTTCAAGTCTATAGCAACCAATCAGAGCTTAGCTTTCATTTTTACCCACGGCCAAAAGCTACCAATCAAAGGTAAGCTTACCATTTTCCACAGCTTATAGCAACCTATCAAAGCGCAGCTTTCATTTTACCACAGCAGTTTAAATAGTAAAACAGCCGATAGCAACCAATCAGAGCTCAGCATGCCTTTCGTACTCAGCTCTGGGAAAATGAAAGCTGTGCTCCGATTGGTTGTTATGGGCAACAAAAACAGTTTTACTATAAACCTGCTCTGGAAAAAATGGAAGCTGAGTTCTGATTGGTTGCTATGGGCTCTGACTGGTTGCTATCAGCTCTGATTGGTTGCTATTGGCAACAGAGGTAGATTTACTACAAAACTGCTCTGAAAAAATGTAAGCTGAGCTCTGCTTGGTTGCTACGGGCTCTGATTGGTTGCTGTGAGCTCTGTTTGCTATGGGCTCTGATTGGTTGCTTTGGGCTCTGATTGGTATGAGCTCTGGTTGGTTGCTATGGGCTCTGATTGGTATGAGCTCTAATTGGTTGCTATGAGCTATGATTGGTTACTATGAGCTCCGATTGGTTGCTATGAGCTCTGATTGGTATGAGCTATGATTGGTTGCTATGGGCTCTTATTGGTATGAGCTTTGATTGGTTATATGGGCTCTGACTGGCTACTATGGGCTCTGACTGAGCATCATAAGCAACAAACACAGTTCTCCTTTTAGACAGCTTTGATAAAGTAAACACGTTGATTAATTCTCTACCTATACTCCGCACCAAACTACGTAACAGATCTGCAAGTCTCGGTGCCGATATGGATTTACTTGTGCACACGCCGTCCTGTGTGGACGTACCCAAAAAAGGTTAGGGTATGTTCACACGCCGTATTGGGGCGCATATGGTACGTGGGGCGCGGAGCATTTCCGCTCCCAAGACCTCGCCTGAAACACGCTTCTTCAGAAGAGGTTTTAGGTTATGTTCACACGTCTTAAATTTGGACGTATTTCGCGCCGTATGCGCTAAATACGGGGTGAAATACGTCCCAGTCATTACTGTAATCCACAGTTCCCAAGGAGATCAGTGACATATCAATTACTCGCAGCGAATCCGCGCCGCTAGCAATGAATGTCTAGGGGGCCGGAGGGGGCACGGTGGGGGGCCGGTGGGGTTCCGCCCCCCCCCCTCCCCGAGCTCCTGAACTCCGGCATAATTATGCCCCGCAATTACACCGTGTTTACATAGCCTTAGAGGCGTTTCTTGGCGAGGTATTGGATCAGGTGTTGGACAAGGTTTTCACCCATACAAATTAATAGCCAGGACAAAAACCGTACCCCAAACCGTGCCAAACCGGTGCCTAAAACACACTTCAAGAACTGACATGACACTTCTTTTTCCGCGCTTCCAAAGAAATGTGTAAAAACCTCGTCGTGTGTGAACTACAACGAGGTTTTACATAGGAATCAATTAAATGAACTGGGGGCATTTTGGGCGAGGAAACGCTCTGAAAACCTCTTCCAAATAAGCAGTGTGAACAAGCCCTAAGGCCCTGTTCACATGATGGATTTGAACCAGGTCATGGCCGCGGGTTCAGACGCGGCTTCCGCGGCCAAAACCGCATCCAAATCGCACCCAGTTTATTAACATGGTTTCCTAGGGGAAAACGCTTTACTATTCACACGCCGCGGGTCTGGCCGTGGCCTTGCCGCGCGTGTTTGAGAACTCTCCTGTCAATTCTTGACAGGGAGTCCTCAGCGCGGCGGCCTCGTGGTGTTTCCCGGGGGCATGGGGGTTTTTCCCCTGCTTAGAATTTGCATGGGGGAAAACCCCTCCCCGCAAGCCGGGGTTTTTCCCCCCTGTTACAAATTTTGCATGGGGCAAACCCCTGCACCCGCCCCCCAAAAACCAGGGCACTTGCACGCCATCCCCCAGGCCCGCCCCGCGGCCCAAACCCTCTGTAAACGGGGCCCCTAAACTTGAAACAATTGAACTTTGGGCCCGCCCCCGAGTTTCCCAAAATGTCAGGAGTTTTTGATTATGTTATATCGATGCCATTAAAACCTATGGTGGGAAGAACTCTTAAAATAATATTTTACCTGCAAAAGCTTAGACAGTCATTTTCAGGCTAATAATATACATTGCAGACTTGTAAAAAGAAAAATCCCTTCATGACCGGATAAAAGTGTCCATTAAAGGGCTTGTCCATATTATATATTTTTTTTTATTTATTATGTAGACCATAGGAAATCATACAATTTTCTAATATACATGTATTAAAAATTTTGTTCCTGTACCTCTTTTATATTAATGTATTACATATATGGGGTACAGCGCCCATCCCTGCCCACAGTAATGGCCCCTATGGACTAACGATGGGCATCTCATGTGCCCCTCCGGAAGTATCAGCAGCAGGGTCACATCATAACTATTGGGGTAACTGAATAGGAATAATGGTGGAAAAGTTATGGATATTCCTGCCGCTTCTTCTCTTTGTGGTGTTACTTGAATAACTGCTGTCTGTCTAGGGGATGTCATGTTGTTAATAAAGTTAATTGTAAAAAAAAATGGGGGGGGTCAAATGACCTGTGTAGTCACATGATGGTTTAGTCCATGGTTTTTCCCATGGGGGATATAACTATGTGCAGGGAAGTGGGCTGTACTATTTCCCCCAGAAAAAGGAGGGTGCTAGATAGACTTTTCCTTCTTGAATGCAGTCACCCAACTTTTCCAAAAACAGATAAAATTAAAGGAAATGTCCACCTTTTAACACTGTTGCTTTTAGATCCATCTTTCGGTGCCGATTAATATAGCTTTATAATGTTTAGAGCTTAGTTTTTTTGAAAGAGAGCTCCGAATTAAAATCGACAGAGTTAAACTGAATAAAAAAAAAAGAAAAAAAAAGGGCGCAGCAGCCAAATCTTCATTCTATATTATAGGAGTTTAGAGCTTGTATTTGGAAAAGGGGCTCTGAGGGTTTTAAGGGAAAATTCACACAAGGTTTTCAAGGCGGATTTGTAAAAATCTTCGTGTAAACCAACTCCCATTCATTTTCACTGGGCAGTCCACTCTGTAGTGGACTACTGTGCGGATTTTCCACACCAGAGAGGTCAAATTATGGGCCGAAAAAAAAAAAAAAGAGAGAGGAGGGGAGAGGGGGGGGGGGGGGAGGAAAAAGAAGAGGGGAGGGGGGAGAAGGAGAGAGGGGGGGGAGAAAGAGAGAGGGGGGAAAGGGGAGAGAGAAGGAGAAGGAGGGGAGAGAGAAAAGAGGAGGGGGGGGGAAGGGGGAGAAGAGAGAGAGAGAGGAAAGGAGAGAGAGAGGGGAGAGGAAGGAGAGGAGAGAGGGGAAGGAGAGAGAGAGAGAGGGGGAAGGGGAAGAGAGAGGGGAGAAGGAGAAGGAAAGGAGGAGGAGAAGGGAAAGGAGAAGGAGGAGAAGGGAAGGGGAGAGAGAGAGAGGGAGAAGGGGGGAGAGAGAGAGAGAGGGGGAGAAAGGGGGAGAGAGAGGGAGGGAGAGAAAAGGGGAGGAAGAGAGAGAGAGAGAGGGGAAGGAAGAGAGAGAGAGAGGGGGGAAGGAAGAGAGAGAGAGGGAGAAGGAGAGAGAGAGGGGGGAAAGAAGGAGAGAGAGAGGGAGAAGGAGAGAGAGAGAGAGGGAGAAGGAGAGAGAGAGAGGGAGAAGGAGAGAGAGAGGGAGACGGAGAGAGAGAGAGAGAGAGGGAGAAGGGGAGAGAGAGAGAGGAGGGGGAGAAGGGGAGAGAGAGAAAGTAAGTAAGAGAAAGAAATAGAGAGAGAGAGAGAAAGAAAAAGAGAGAGATAGAAAGAGGGAGGGAAAACCTTGATGGCAAAAACAGGGGGAAAAAAAGGGAGAAAACAACCCAAAGGAGAGGAGGAGGAAGGGAGTTTTTGTGGGTGGGGGAAGATGAAAAAGAGGGAATCGGGGAAAGGAGAACGGAATGGAAACCCTTGAGGATTTTTTTGGGAAGATTTTAAAATAAAAAAAGAAGAGGAGAAAAAAAGTAAATGGGAAAACCGGGAAGGGAAAATGCATAAAAACAGAGAAAAGAGGCACAGGGGGGGGAGTGAGCGGGGAAACGCAAAGATTTTTTGAAAGGAAAATTTAGAAGGGGAGGGGGGGTCAGCCCCGGAAAGGGGGCCGAAAAAGGGGAAAGGGTGGAGGAGAAGGGGAAGGGAAAGGGGGAAGAGGGGTGAAGAAATAAGGAAGGGGTTTTTTTGGCCCCAAAACCCTGACGTGGGGGGGGAAAAAGGGATGGGGAAAAAAAGACCCCACCCGGAAATGGGGGGGGGGGGGGAGCGGCTGTAACGTCTGAAGCTTACGGAAAACAAGTAATCTTCCTGTGCAGAGTCCCGAAGCAAAAAAGTCCCTTCCGGCTTTCCTTCCAATAGGGCCTCGGCCGCATACCTGTCCATAACCCCCCAGTAGCATGGGTTATTATTGATCTGGAACAGGTCTGGAACAAGGCAATGGACATAATCTATCTGGGTGTGATATTTCGGTGGGGTTGCGGCCTGAAAGATCTCGTCGTCTGGCTCCCATTTGGGTTTATACCTCTTTCGAGAACTTGTGCAAAGCGTGAGGACTTCATCATCCGAGTCAATGTCGCTGTTCCTTACCCCCC
This sequence comes from Phyllomedusa bahiana, assembly GCA_025379985.1. NCBI lineage: Eukaryota > Metazoa > Chordata > Amphibia > Anura > Hylidae > Phyllomedusa > Phyllomedusa bahiana. Next base: position 164,440 of record JAODAL010001951.1, read on the forward strand.
CGAAAGGGTTTTGGGGTACAGGTTTCCCCAAAAGACAGTTTTTCCCCTCGGACAAGAGGTCTTCTTCACCCTCGGCCATGGCTAGAGGTTCCACCTTGGGAGCGTCCTTCACCACATACTGGGTGTGCGGCTGGCTTACGGGGGCAGTGTGTCTTTTGATAAAGTGCCACCTATAGGCCAGGTCCGATTTTGGGGGGAAGGGGACTTCCGATCAGTTCATTATAAAATTTTTCCCTTTTGGAAGACAACAGGTTGGTGGCGACTGCTGCACGTCTTTATTGGAAAGCCTGACGAGGATTTGTGCTTTGTTTCAAAGACCCCCTAAGAGCTTTTTCCCCCACAGCGGTCAAGACAAGTTTAGGGGGAACAATGTGCGTTCGCTTTGGTCCTTAAACCCCTCCCCCTTTTCCCCAGCGGGCAGGGGCCCCCCCATCAGCTACGTGGCCGCTTTTGTTTGACCAGGAAAGCTTCTTCCCACTCCAGACGTATCCATCTTTCCGGTCCGCACTGGAAACAATCTTTCCTGACGTCAAGATCACCAAGCTTCTCCTCAATGTTTTCAGCCATGGTCAACTCTCAGGATGCTGCCGATGCTCCGTCCTTTCCGGGATTCCTGCAGGATCTATATATTGAAAAGGAAAAAAAAAATTAACAACAAGAAATTTTTTTCTGTACTTTGCCAATCCATCTTGTAAAATCTGCTTGCCGTCAGTGAATGAGAATTTGCGTTTACCCTTTTAAAGGGATGAAATAGGGCTACAAAAAGAAGGTAATCAATATATTAAAAGGGGTTTTTACTTTTATTGATTTTGTCAAACAAATAGGGAAATGAAAAAAGACTATTTCCAATAATTTCCCTTTTGGCTCCCAAAATCCCGAAGGGAAGCAAACTCAGATATTATTTCTTGCTTTTGCACAAAAGCTTCCCCGTTTCCCGGCCCCCCTTCTCTGCCCACGGGTCAGCAGTGGGGCGAGATGGGAGATCAATCTCCCGCTCGTTTTTATTAGAAAAGGGAAGCTTGTTTACATCACTTCCTGAAAGCTTTTTTCCCTTTAGAGCTTGTAGCCCTTTTCCCCGTTTACAAACTCCCTCATCAAATAAGTAACAGGTTTAAGCTGCTTTGACCCCTCCATAGCCCGACCAGGAAAGTGGGGGGACTGAAGCTCAAACCCCCCCCCCCCCCCCAAAAAACCCCCAAAAACCTGAAGCTATAGAACCCCCAAGCTGACCAAGAAGGAACACCTGAGCTGTAGACCCTTCCACACTTGCCCAGGAAGCGGGGGGCCTGAAGTGAAAACCCCTAAAATCCCTGAGGGGGGGACAAATGGTGTAGGGGGAAAGAGCCAGATGATACGGCCCTTTAGATGTTAGGGTTGGTGGTCCACAAGAGAAACTACACCCCTACAATCCAGTATGACTTTTTGGCATTTTCCGGTTTCCCCGTTTGGGGGCATTTTGTATCTTAGATTTCAAATATTTAAAAAAGGGGACCCCTTCATCTAGTGTCAGCTAGGGGGCCCGGGGCTACCAGTAAAGTGATCTTGGGGCCCCCCCCGGAGCCCATCCTGGGGCCCCCCAAAAAGGAGGCCCCTCCTTGGGGCCCCCCGGCGAGCCATCCCTTGGGCCCCCAAAGGAGAGCCATCTTTGGGGCCCCCAAAGGCAGAGCCCCTCCTGGGGCCCAACGGCAGAGCCCATCCTTGGGGCCCCAACGGCGGAGCCCATCCTTGGGGCCCCAACGGCAGAGCCCATCCTTGGGGCCCCAACGGCAGAGCCCATCCTTGGGGCCCCAACGGCGAAGCCAGTTCTAGGGGCCCCAACAGCGGAGCCAATTCTTGAGGTCTACCCTAAAGCTAGTGTACATTACTGTACATGCCTCTTGCTTTCTGCCTCCTTCTCTGCTTCTTATATTAGAAGCAGCCCCAGGGGCCCACCATGCCCAAGGGCCCATCAGTGGGTAACACCTGCTTCCCTGAGGGCCAGTCTGAGCCTGCTGACACCCATTGTCTACAAATCCAGTTCTACCCATTATGTACAGTCAACTTCTGACCCGCCATCCAACTGACATGATCACAGCTGGGAAGCAGAAGTCTCACTAAGCATCACCTATCTCTGGAGCGTTATATCATGAGGAGCAATCACTGAGGAAGCTACTGTCCTGAAAGGGAACCACTAAACGATTCCGCTGGGCAATGGCCCAGATCCCAAACCTCCAGCTTCCTTGAGGAAATGACTCACTAGTAATCCCATAAAGAAGGAACATTTTGTGAACAGAGTTTTATAGCGTTCCCACAATGCCTTGCATCATATAGGCTCCTGCAGTACACAGAACCTCATGTACAAAAACATCTGCAAATAGACATTTCCACCTTAGAAAAGAAGTGATCCAATTAGAGTCTATTCGCACATTATTTGATTTAGTAAACATCAGCATAAAAACACCTCTTTATGGCCAGTGTCAGAGAGGGGTGCATGTGGCTGCCAGCAGGGCCGCCACTCGGGTAGCAGCCTCTGGGGAAGCCACCAGCGGAGCCGCCTCCTGGGGGAGCCGCCTCTGGGGGAGCCTCTGGGGGAGCCGCCTCTGGGGGAGCCGCCGGCTGAGCCGCCTCTGGGGGAGCCGCCGGCTGAGCCGCCTCTGGGGGAGCCGCCGGCTGAGCCGCCTCTGGGGGAGCCGCCGGCTGAGCCGCCTCTGGGGGAGCCGCCGGCTGAGCCGCCTCTGGGGGAGCCGCGGTGAGCGCCTCTGGGGGAGCCGCGGCTGAGCCGCCTTGGGGGAGCCGCCGCTGAGCGCCTTGGGGGAGCCGCCAGCTGAGCCGCCTCTGGGGGAGCCGCCAGCTGAGCCGCCTCTGGGGGAGCCGCCAGCGGAGCCGCTTCTGGGGGAGGCGAAATGCGCGCCCAAATAAGCCGTGTGAACATACCCTAAAAGCCTTCCAATGATTACAATGTAACAATCAGCATCAATGCTGACTTTACTCAAGTATTTTCAGAGCGTACTGCAAGTACCAACAAACAATGTCAATTCTTTGTGGTGTTTTATGCGGCAACAATAATAAAGTATAGGAGGTAGAAAATCTGTCTTGGACGCTCAGCATCGTTTCCTTGCTAGAATTTCGTGATTCCTTAGGGAGCTTTCACACAGTGCATTTTGATGCCTTTATTAATGCTTTTTTGTTCAGGAAGGCACAGCAATTAATGCTGTACATTGCTGCACAAAAAAACACTGCAAAAATCGCATTAAAGATCACAATTTTACAGCGTTTTTTGCAGCAATTTACAGAATTATTTGCTGTGCCTTCCTGCATTAAAAAACACATCAAAAACACGCCAAAAATGCACTGTGTGTAAGCACCCTTAGGGTTAGTAGAGTTAGGGTAATGTAAGGTATGTTCACACGATGTACTGCGCGCTCCGCAGTATACGCTAATATGCGCGTAACCCCGTGGCGTGGGGGGGCCGGCAGCCCGCCAGCCCCATTGACATTCATTACTCGCGGCGCGTATTCGCCACAAGTAATTGACATATCACTTATCTCCCCGCACGTACAATATGATCGTAGAGGAAGCGTAATCCATAGTTCTTTATGAGAACTATGGATTACTGTAATTTCGTTGCGAATCTCGCCCACATTAAAGCACAAATACGCGGAGAAAAGCGCGCCGAAATTACCCCGTGTGAATATAGCCTAAGAGTTACACAGTATTGATAAATCTGGCCCATTATTATAGTAATTAGCGTCAGTTGGTGTCAATTATGAAACGTATCCATGTCATTTTGTTGTTCTCCTCCTTTGATGAGGTAACACACATGTGAACAGGGTCCTAGATTTGACCAGAATTCTCTTGCAGACACCAATCAGCAGTGATCGCCTTACAAGTCCAGACAAGTACAAGCAAGACAAGAGAGGAAGAAAAGACAGCGGAAAGAAGGGGCAATGTACACAAGCAATAAATGCTTCTGTGTTCCTGTAACGCACATTAGCCGTTCACCACATGTCTGCAGCGGCGGAGCCCCGACAGCGGCCGCCGACAAAACACATCTCCCTGAATGGAGAGCAGCTTGTGAATGACTCCTGAGCTCATTCATAAAATGTTCCTCTGCAAAAGCCTCCATTATCTCCGCTCCAGTCACCTACACAATTCAGGCACATAAAATCCATCTTTTTTGCTGACTTCATGCGAGAGAGAATGTGCAGGGAATATCAATGAAGCCGCCTGATGAATGACGGGAGAGATGAATGTACGGATTTCTACAGGATGTTGATTAATAGGTACAGTGCATCCGGTTTTAGGCCTTAAAGGGGAGCTCCTACCATAGACTGACTGATGGATTATCCTATCAATATACGCCATCAAAATTAGACCTGGGACCCGCATCTATCTCGAGAACAGGCCCCCAAAAGATTTAGCTCTCGATAGAGAGCTGTTCGCGCATACGCACAACTCTTCATTCCGTTCTATTGGAGTTCTGAATACGTCCCAACACAGAACACAGCGCTCTCCTGTACTGGGAACTCCCATAGAACAGAATGGAGAGAACATAGCACTCCCCTGTACTGGGAACTCCCATAGAACAGAATAGAGAGAACACAGCGCTCCCCTGTACCGGGAACTGCCATAGAACAGAATGGAGAGGAAACAGTTCTAATCTACAGGACTGCGAGCTTCCTGCCTAGTGCTCATGCAAAGCAGGAAATTATCTACTGGGCATGCATGCTACTGGACAGTCGCTCCTATAGTGTTACCATCGACCTCGAACGCAGCGTCAAACTACTTTGTATAATGTGACCTTTCATTTGGGGAGGACAGTGGGCAGCTACAGTATAAAGGCTATGACCTCCTGACCATGCATGCGTGCATGCCCAGAAGAGGACTGTTACGCATTTGTGCGCTAGTCAGACGCCCATTGCTTTCAAATTGTAGGTGCCCACCAACTGCAGTAGGTTGGAACGTTGAAGCCGTAGAAATAATAGTATAAAGAAGGTAAAATTACACATTATTTTATACACCAAGCAGATAAAGAAAAAACAGCTCCCGGTGCTCACTTAAAAACTTCCTCAATGAGGTTGCACGTAGGTGCTATAAAAAAAAAGTTTTATTGAAAAAAATAAATGTAAACCTTATACACCATATGTATACTTGATGCGTTTCTCGCCTCAGACGGGCGCTACTTCAGGAGACATGCAATCTTTTATACATGTAAACTCAATAAACACTGTTTAGGCTGCAGTGAGCTTAGTGGGCCTTATGCATGTTAACGGTCTAGCAGTAAGCCGGTCTTTGTTACCCATAGCAACCAGAGCCCATAGCAACCAACCAGAGCTCAGCTTTCAATTCAAATAGTGCTCTGGAAAGTCTAAAGCTGAGCTGTGATTGGTTGCTATATCTAGCACTAAGACGGTCTTTGTTGCCTATAGCAACCAGAGCTCCGCTTTCATTTTACTAGAGCACTATATGAAATGAAAGCGGAGTTATGGGCAACAAAGACAGTCTTGCTGCTGTCCGTAGCAACCAATCACAGCTCAGCTTTATACTTTCCAGAGCACTATATGAAATGGAAGATGAGCTCTGATTGGTTGCTACGGGCAACAAAGACAGTTGTCTTACTGCTACATATAGCAACCAATCAGAGCTCAGCTTTAATCTTTCCAGGGCAGTGTAAGAAATGAAAGCCGAGCTGTGATTGGTTGCTAGGGGCAACAAAGACGGTCCTACTGCTAGACATATCAACCAATCAGAGCTCAGCTTTCATTTCATATAGTGCTTTGGGAAGATGAAAGCTGAGCTCTGATTGGTGGCTATGGGTTCTTATTGCTATGAGCAACAAAGACATTCTTACTGCTGTCCATAGCAACCAATCACAGCTCAGCCTTCATTTTTCCAGAGCAGTATATGAAATAAAAGCTGTGCTCTGATTGGTTGCTATGGGCAAGAAAGACAGGCTTTCTGTTAAGCAGTTTTCATACCTAAGGTCCAGAGATGTGATGTAAAGCATGTACACCAGTATTTTTGGCACAACTGCATTGATAAATGTGACCCAATGTGTTCTGTCGGGTTTCTGAGCTCTGATTGGTTGCTATGGGCAACAAAGACAGTCTTACTGCTTTACAGTTTTCATACATAAGGCCTAATGAGCTTAAAACAAAAAAAAAAAAAAGAACTATACAACCCCTTTAAAGGAGAAGGAGGATCAGCAATGCCGGATTTTAACTTGTCTGATCTTCCAATTCCCTATGGAGATAAGCGGCGCAGGACGGTCTGGCAGCTCATTATCTCTACTTTCCATCAAAACAGTGCGTGATTCTGCTGGTCTGAAATATATGTCTGCTTTCGGCTGAACTAGAACTATAAACCCGGTACGGATGGGGCCCCAAAGGGGGGGGGATTGCTTCACACGGCTTGCAAAAACTTCGGATTTTCCACATATGGGGATGGCGTTTGTTTGCAGATTCAGCCGTCCCCCTTCACATTGAATTGTTCATGTTCCGCCCGAAAACTGTGTGGAAGAATTAACAAGTTTTTAGGAAGGCCGGCGGTGCAAAAAAACTCCAAATGTCCCGAAATCCTGAGTGTGGACTGCTCGATTTCTATTTAAATGTGTCACACATTAATCATTGTGTCAATACATTATTATCTACCTCAGTCCGTTTTCTGGTTCTTTTGAATTCAGGGGTGTTTACTGGCTTCTACAAAGACTACAGTAGAAGCCAGGTCTGTGCTATAGCAACCGTGCTGACACCTATCAGGAAAAGTGAAACAGGTCTGTACTATAGCACCACCCCCGGCAGCCTATCAGAAGATCAACAGCCCCTGTAGCTTAGCGACCCGCACTGCAGCCTCTCAGGATAGATCAACCAGTCTTATTTATACTACCAGAGGAAAGGTCCTATGCCATCACCAGTGCTGGCAGCCCTATCAGGAAGATATCGGCCCATCAGGCTGAGATCGCACCTCAGGAAAGGTTTTATTGGCCCCCGGGAAAAGGGGATTGGGAATAGGTAGGACACTGTTAATGGACACATATGGCAAAGTGACTTGTTTTTGCAAGATCTTTAACATAAAAAGCAGCAATCCTTGTGGTGAGACAAACCCTTTAAGACTATGGGGATGGTTAAAGGTTTGTTTTCAAATCCGAAAACAGTTTGTAAATCAGACTGAAAACCGGTGCCGTGGGGACGACCCTAAAGACGCTGCAGGAGCCGCTTCCTGGATCCCGGACATGGACAGGGGAGTTTTAAATCTTTGTAATCACGATTCAGTGCAGGAAATCATGAGCCATAAAGAACAGAGACGGCGGGGTTAAATGTCTTACATAAAACAGACTCCTATTGTGTTGCAATGAGACAATTGGCGGATACTCAGCAGGAATAGAGGGCGAGCGGCGACTTCTGCACATACTGGTAACCCAGACCTGATTATTCTCATGATATAATGGGAACAACATGGCGGAGATTATGTATCACCCTTCAGAAATTTTTGAAAGCTCTTGAAGTTTTAGAATAGGTTTGACCTGTTGCCTAGCAACAGATACCACATCCAGCAGGTGACTATGCTGAATCTCCATGATCTACTGGAGCTCAGGGTGGTCACCCGCTTCCCTACATAAATGGCTGTAGTGTGTATGGGTGGAGGATGCTTCCTTCTACAGGAAGACGTCCTTAGTAACCCAGAGACACCACCTTGGGTTGTTATGGTAAATTATTATTTTTTTGCTAGATTCGGAATAGTCCTGGATTACAGAAGTTTTCCATGTTAGCCAAATGTTTGACAGTCGGTCGGTAACGTTGTAAAGTAGAAAAAAAAAAATTAAACTGTCTGATTCAGTGCGCTCCAGAGGATTTCACAGTCAGTCTCATGACACTGCAGCCAATCACAAAATTCAGTAGTCATGTGCCCTAAATCCATTAAAAGACCATGCAATGCGGCCATCGACTAGCTGCAGTCTCACATTGGCTGAAGTAAGCAAGTTTATAAAAGTGAGGTTTTTAGGGGTTTTTTGTTCTATTTTTATTTCCTCCCCGACTGCCTGACAAACATTTTTTTTAAATGGAAACCCCCTTTAATATAGCATGGTTGCTTTCCTTTATAAACAGCGCCGCACGGGTCCATAGGTTGTGTGTCGTATTGCAGCTCAGCCCCATTTACTTCAATACAGCTGAACTGCAATACCAGACACAACCAAGCACAAGTGTGGCGCGGTTTCTAGAACAAAACAAATCTGTTTTTTCCATCCTGGGCCAACCCCTTTAATAAAGCACAGTTGCTTTCATTTATAAACAGTGCCGCACCGGCCCACAGGTTGTGTGTACTTTGCAGCTCAGCCCTATTTACTTCAATATAGTAGAGCCGCAATACCAGACACAACCAAGCACAAGTGTGGCGCGGTTTCTAGAACAAAACAAATATGTTTCTTTCATCTGTGCCAACCCCTTTAATAAAGCATGGCTGTTTGCTTCTATAAACAGCGCCACATTTGTCAACAGGTTGTGCCTGGTATTGCAGCTTAACCCCATTTACTTTGATACAGCAGAGCCGCAATACCAGACACAACCCAAGCATAGGTGTGGCACTATTTGTAGAAGAAACCAAATAGGTTTCTCTCATCCTGGACAACCCCTTTAAGGACCCATTGATCTCATTGTTAGGGGTCCAATAACCCAGATGTCCACTGACTTTTTACATTGAAGGGGTGGCAATGGTTCAAAGATTTTGACAGCAACACTCCGGGTCAGCATGGAACTACATTGAAGTGAATGGAGCCGTGTTGTCTCACCACACAGTCGGAGTCTGGCAGCGCCATAGTCGCCCCCTTTGCCTTGTCAGGCCGAACAGAATACAGGCAGTCCCCGGGTTATGAGCGGGATAGGGACTATAGGTTTGTTCTTAAAGGGGTTGTCTCACTACATTGATTTATCTCACCTCAGTCCTGTTTTCTTGATTTCACTTTGAATTCAAGAGCGTGTTTACTGGCTTCCACTAGACTGCAGTAGAAACCAGGTCTGTAGCTATAGCAACCAGTGCCGGCAGTCTAGCAGGAGAGACTGAACAGGTCTGTAGCTATAGTAACCAGTGCTGGCAGCCTATCAGGAGAGAGAGAAAACAGGTCTGTAGCTATAGTGACAAGTGCTGGTAGCTTATCAGGAGAGATCGAACAGGTATGCAGCTATAGTAACCACTGCTGGCAGCCTATCAGGAGAGATCGAACAGGTCTGTAGCTATAGCTACCAGTGCTGGCAGCCTATCAGAAGAGATTGAAGAGGTCTGTAGCCATAGCGACCAGTGCTGGCAGCCTATCAGAAGAGATTGAAGAGGTCTGTAGCTATAGCGACCAGTGCTGGAAGCCTATCAGGAGAGATCAAACAGGTCTGTAGCTATAGCAACCAGTGCTGGCAGCCTATCAGAAGAGATTGAAGAGGTCTGTAGCTATAGCGACCAGTGCTGGCAGTCTATCAGAAAAGATTGAAGAGGTCTGTAGCTATAGCGACCAGTGCTGGCAGTCTATCAGAATAGATCGAACAGGTCTGTAGCTATAGTAACCAGTGCTGGCAGCCTATCAGGAGAGATCAAGCAGGTCTGTAAAGTGACTTGTTTTTGCAAGATCTTTAACATAAAAAGCAGCAATCCTTGTAGTGAGACAACCCTTTTAAATTGAATTTGTATGTAGGTCAGAACAGGGATATTTATTAACTAACTCCAGCAAAAAAGCTTTTTTTTAGTTTTGGATAGTGCAGGGAAGGGTTCTTACATATGTTTTACCATCTGCTGTGTAACATGGAACTACAAGTGCCAGCATTCCCCATTAGTCTCCGTTTGTAACTCGGGAACAGATGTAAGTCGGGACAGTGTAAGTCGGGGACTGGAGAGCAATGCAGAATCTATATAAGTGCCCCCACCTACCATGGGCCATTTATAATACTGGTGTCATCTAATGTGGCAGAGGGGCCTCCGAGCCCCCAAGGGCTCTAGAGTCCAGTAGTGACTACTTCTACTGCTCCCCCTAGAGTTCCGCCCCTGCCTACAATAACACTGTAACATGGTAATACCCCTTTAAGGACTTGCGATCTGATAACATATACATATGGGAACATTTGTCAAACAGATCCGTGTTGTAAATGGACCGTAACATTCCAGGAAACCCACGCAGCGCGCTCTCCGCACTGGTACAATGTATATATTTTTGCCTTTGGCTCCACTTTCATCACAATGAATTATTCATCAGTGACTTCCGCTGTCATTGCTGGTAAACGACACAAAATCTTGCTTCTGTAGCTCCTCAAGTGAATATCTAGTGGTCGATGCTTCCGTTCATAGCTCCAAATAATCTCGTCACGGTTCTGCAGTCCCTCATATTCACTGCCGGCCATCATATTCTAGCCCAGGCATGTACTTGGGGAGGCGGGGGGGGTTCGTTCGCTGTTGACCCACGCAAATAATATATGTACAATACCCTAGAGCAGGCTTCCTCAATCTGCGGCCCTCCAGCTGTTGGGAAACTACAACTCCCATCATGCATTTATATAATCTATAACAGTGGGAATGATGGGAGCTGTAGTTTTCCCAACAGCTGGAGGGCCGCAGTTTGAGGATGCCTGCCCTAGAGCAACTGAATTACGCAGGACAAAAGTGCAGAGGCTGATGGTCATCCCTATCCAAGCATAGAAGGTCACTGCCTGCACCAGGGTACGGGGTAAAGGTCCGGTCAGATAACCCTGTAATCATACAGGAAATTCCCTCAATTGGGTAAGGCTCATTCATCGACAGGTCAATGGATAAGGAACTAAATACAACATAGGCCTTGATTTTGCATTAATATTTGACATCTGAAACCAGGAATGGAACCTACTAAACAATGAAGAACTTAAAAAAAAAAAGGAATACTGATAATAATAATAATATTTAATTCATATTTACATTATTCCTTTATGCATTATAATTACGGTATGTATTTTTAGACTATATTTTTTGTTTTATATTTATTCAAATTTGCATTATTCCTTTATGCCTTATAATTTTTAAGTATTAAAACTCATAATAATGCATACAAATCTGGTAAAAGATAAAATGCAAATAATAATAATTCTTAGCACTGTGAATAAATATCAATTAAATAGAATATTAAAATACATACAAATAAGGCATGCAAATCCAGAAAAAGAAATAGAGTAAAAAATAATAAGGCTTACTATTGTGAACTATAGTACATTATATGAAAATTATAATGCATAGATGAATTATGCAAATCTATTTATATATATATATATATAAATATATTATAATATATATATAATATTATATATGTGTGTGTATGAATAACGTAAATATGAATAAATATATTACATAAAAAATATAGTATTAAAATACTTAAAAATTATAAGGCATAAAGGAATAATGCAAATATGAATAAATATAAAACAAAATATAGTCTAAATATGCATAAAAATGATAATGCATACAAATGTGAACAAATCTAATAAATTATATAAAATATAGTATTGAAATATATAACAAATAAATATAAAAAAATTGCTATAAATTATGATAAATACAAATACTTTTATGTATTATATATACATAAAATAATTATGTAGTATTAAAATACATAAAAATAATCTAGGAAAATACTGACAAATAATAATGATGCATACAGATATTAATGTATTAAAATACATATAAATAATAATAGTTCATACAACTATGAATATCATACATTGTATAAAATATATTGAACTATTTACAAATTATGAGAATGCATAACGAAATATGCATAACGAAATATTAATAATCAGAATATAAAAATAAAGTATTACAATACCTAAAAATAATAATGCATAAAAATAGATAGAAAATATAGGATAAAAATACATATAAATAGTAATAGTGCCTAAAAAAGTATTATATGGTATAATATTATGGTAGCCCAAGTCATAACCATTATTCTATAGAATAAAGTATATTTATTTAAACAAAATAAAAACTAAAAAGTTCCGGACGGCTTCATTATACGGATATTAGGATCATAATATTATTTTAAGTAACTATAATAATAAACAACAACCTAAATATATCTATCAATATTTCTAGATATGGTGGAAAGTTAACAAGTTAATATAAAACCAAGCTAAAGGAAACGGGACAATAAACAATTCGGTTGACATCATGGAGGCCATTGATTACGGCGGCTGTACCGGGAATAATTCTAATTAGATTGGACACATGATAGAAAAGCTGCCCTGTATGGAGCAGCTGCGGTGTCATTTATGGGATATACAGGTGACTGTACATACAGGACATGGATTCGGAGCCATCAGCCGTGTCCATGTGTCCGGCCACAGGCATGCCAAGGGCTGTCTATAGGAGGATAATGTACATTATACAAGGGCAGCAGAGCCTGCAACACACCTATGGCTGGAATACATTGCAGCATCCAGCGATCGCCTCCTGGGCCCCCTCTTACCTGCTATCTGGGCTCCAGCACTGGATCTATGAGGCCACAAGAACAAAGGAGTGAGGATTTCTGCAAGCAGCCGGGGAGATGCAGCCACAGCTCACAGCCCAAGCAGCCATTTCCTGTACACACAACTACATTACCCAGACTCAGGCAGCCCACACCTCCCAGCATGCAATGCACACTTCTACTTTTTCTTAACCCTTTAATTGTTCAATTTTGCAGAAACTTTTTTCTTTTTCTTGATTTTTTTTTGTCTTTTATTGTTTTCACTTAAGTATTAGAGAAAGAAATGCAGAGAGAAGCATAAATAGAAGAGAGATGAGCTAGATAGATAGAAGCGATATAGGCGAGATAAATAGGTAAGAGATAGGCATGATAGATATGAGATAGATACAAACAATATAGGAGATAGGTACGAGAGAAATAGGAGATGGATACAAGAGATATAGGAGATGGATACAAGAGGTATAGGAGATGGATAAATAGAGCGTTAGATATGAGATATATATCTCTTGTATCTATCCATCTCCTATATCTCTTGTATCCATCTCATATCTATCTATGTCTATCTCTTACCTATCTATCTCCTATCTCATATATATCTCCTATCTATCTGTCCTATATTGCTTCTATCGATCCTCTATCTCTAATATATCTTATTTCTATCTATCTAGCTAGCTAGATAGATAGATATGGGATAGATAGATAGATAGATATGGGATAGATAGATAGATAGATAGATAGATAGATATGGGATAGATAGATAGATAGATATGGGATAGATAGATAGATATGGGATAGATAGATAGATAGATATGGGATAGATAGATATGGGATGGATAGATAGATAGATAGATGCATCATCCATCTTTCCATATTCCCCATCTCCACAGTGATATAGGAACAATATGTTGCTGCAGGAGACAGATGTGTCATCCAGGAAGGATCCTGGGAAAGCTGAGTGCTGGTCACTGACTCTATAAGACCCGCTCATTCCTGCAGCGAGCTTTGTATTCTTCCAGTGCAGCTATTTTTTTTCCTATTCCCATTGGGAAAATGTTACATTTGAAAGAATGTTAAAAATCAGTGAATCACACGTTACGGGAATGTACCAGAATGTTTCGCGATAACAAAGCGGCACCTCCCGGCCTAATACTTTCCCAGATGATATTTGGAGGAAGAAATTTGGAAAGCGATACTGAAATGAAAAAGCTATAGGAGGTGCAGAGGGAGGGGATGAACTGGGGCCCTGGCGACTGAGGGGCTCCACAACAAGATACCAGTATTATAGATGGCACATAGTAGATGGGGGCCTGGTGACTGGGGGGCTCCATAAGATACCAGTATTATAGATGGCACATAGTAGATGGGGCCTGGTGACTGGGGGGCTCCATAAGATACCAGTATTATAGATGGCACATAGTAGATGGGGGCCTGGTGACTGGTGGGCTCCATAAGATACCAGTATTATAGATGGCACATAGTAGATGGGGGCTCGTGACTGGTGGGCTCCATAAGATACCAGTATTATAGATGGAACATAGTAGATGGGGCCTGGTGTCTGGGGGGCTCCACTGCTCCCCAACAAGATACCAGTATTATAGATGCCATATAGTAGATGGGGGTCTGGTGACTGGGGGGCTCCACAACAAGATACCAGTATTATAGATGGCACATAGTAGATGGGGGCCTGGTGACTGGGGGGCTCCACTGCTCAACAACAAGATACCAGTATTATAGATGGCACATAGTAGATGGGGGCCTGGTGACTGGGGGGCTCCACAACAAGTTACCAGTATTACAGATGGTACATAGTAGATGGGGGCCTGGTGACTGGGGGGCTCCACAACAAGATACCAGTATTATAGATGGTACATAGTAGATGGGGGCCCTGGTGACACAACTGCTATAAAAAAAGATACCATTATTAGATATGGCACATATTAGAAGGGGGCCCTTCTCCTTATTTGTAATATCATCCATTCTGGCTGCCACCCAGCCTCCCCAGAGTCAGATCACCTATTTTAAAAGGGACATGGCCTATTAGGTTTGAAATAAAAACCCGGTTTGATCCACCCCGGGGCGACATCTGCCGGCTTCTCGCCGCTGTCTACAGACCGGTAAGTGCTAATCCTCTGTTTAGTGCATGCTGGTAGCGTGCCCTGTGTTGGCGGCATAACATCCCCCCCCCCGGGGGTTGATGTATACAAAGCCCCAGACATACTCGATGGGCAGGAATATACCAACGCAAGCAAAGAACCAGCAAGAGGTCTGCCAGATCTTTTCAGAAAATTCTGGTAAAAATAACCTAAAAGTGAGACAGAGGAATGATTGTATCCGAGATCTGACACCAGACAAAACGGATTTTGTAAGACAGACTGACATCTGACTTCCCCATTAGTGACCGGATGTCCAGAATATGAGATTGCCCCCATGCTGAAGTTACATTCAGGAGTGGGGAATGTAGCCCTGAGTATAGCACACACAATGGATTAGATACAGTATCCCAGCAGACTGTATCACACATAACAGGCTTAGATAACTGGTACAACATACAGTTTTGTACATGGTAGCCTTAGATACATTGGTCCTCATTTATGAAATCTGTCTAATGCTACATCCACACGGCATGGGGTGTTTCATCAGATTTTCTAATAGTTTGCGGATTTGGAAACCGTCTTAAAATTGACAAGTAAACCATCTCCATAATCTTTAAAGGGGTTGTCTCACTACAGGGATTCCTGCTTTTTATGTTAAAGATCTTGCAAAAACAAGTCACTTTGTAATATGTGTCCATTAACAGTGTCCTACCTATTCTGAGATATCCCCTCTTGTATGGGCTGCACCAGCTCCTCAGGTCGCTATAGCTACAGACCTGTTCGCTCTCTCCTGATAGGCTTCCAGCACTGGTTGCTATAGCTACAGACCTGTGATCTCTCCTGATAGGCTGCCAGCACTCGTTGCTATAGCTACAGACCTGGAAGCAGGAGGAAAAAAGATGGCGGACCCGGCGCACGTGCAAATTCCAATAAAAGCCAAAAGTGCTGGCTAAAATTTAAAAATGTCCTTTATTCTTAAAAAGTGCAGGGGTGATATGCCCTCGCACCATTAAAAATAGACAAAATCCAACTCGTTGAACACCAGTGCTTCCTATACCCGTGAGAAAGCGCTGGTGTTCAGCGAGAAACGCGTTGGATTTTAGTGTCTATGTTTTTAATGGTGCAAGGGTATATCACCCCTGCACTTTTTAAGAATAAAGGACATTTTTACATTTTAGCCAGCACTTTTGGCTTTTATTGGAATTTGCACGTGCGCCGGGTCCGCCATCTTTTTTCCTCCTGCTTCCACATCGATTACGGCTCTCATCCGAGCGCCGTACTGTACGAGACCAGCGGCTGCCGTGATAAGGGCTATGGCACCACAAAGCCCTGTAAGCGCTTATGAGAGTTGTGCCTCTATAATACGAGCACAACCTTCAGAGGTGAGCACACCTACATCTGTTTTAATCTATCTTGTTTTCTAAACATATTTCACTATTGTGTGCCCCCTTTGTTTTTTCTTTCCTGTTTCTTATAGCTACAGACCTGTCCGATCTCTCCTGATAGGCTGCCAGCACTGGTTGCTATAGCTACAGACCTGTTCAGTCTCTCCTGATAGGCTGCCAGCACTGGGTCTATAGCTACAGACCTGTTCAGTCTCTCCTGATAGGCTACCAGCACTGGTTGGCCATAAAACCCCTAACAGAACCAAGAACCGATTTTCTTCATCCTTAATAAAACTACCAGTGGCTGTTGCCTTATAGGACTAAAAGAGATTAGCTCTGCCCTCCTGATAGCTGTGACTTCCAGATGCGTTGTAATAAGGAGATTGGAACGATGACCCATGTTTGATGTGGTTGCCAAATTCTGCAAGAATTCTGGAAAACAGTCCTTTCCAGACCCTTCTTGTTGCCGGCTCCCGACTGATGAACTGGACTCAACGGATTCAAGAACCATAACATTTCTCTAAGGGTATGTTCACACTGCTTATTTTGGGGCGCATTTTGCCACGTATTTCGCGGCGTACTGCGCTTGATATGTGGGTAAATGCCTCCCATAATTACGGTAATCCATAGCTCTCATAGAGAACTATGGATTACACCTCCTCTACCCAGGCGTACAATACGATCATATTGTACGCGCGGGGAGATAATTGACATGTCAATCACTTGTGGCGATTACGCGCTGCGAGTAATGCATGTCTATGGGGCTGGCGACAGGCTTAGATACATAGGGTCAGCAGACCGCATAACAGGTGACAGGCTTAGATACATAGGGTCAGCAGACCGCATAACAGGTGACAGGCTTAGATACATAGGGTCAGCAGACCGCATAACAGGTGACAGGCTTAGATACATAGGGTCAATGGGGCTGGCGACAGGCTTAGATACATAGGGTCAGCAGACCGCATAACAGGTGACAGGCTTAGATACATAGGGTCAGCAGACAGCATAATAGGTGACGGTGACAGGCTTAGATACATAGGGTCAGCATACTGCATAATAGTTGACAAGCTTAGATTCATAGGGTCAGACAATATTAAACATAACAGACTTAGATATGATCATAAGAGTATCACAAGTGAAAGGCTCAGATATATTTGTATACATTAGAGCATCACATATGATAGGCTTAGATACATGGTTAAGCAGACAGTATCACACATCAAGAGACAGTATCAATAATAATAGCATTATGGAAAAGAAGAAAAAAAAACAGAGGTGGCGCTCTTTGGTGATTGTACGTCTGTGCAGATGTGGTAAAGGAGCTAAAAGTAAAAAATGCTCACCTGGATAGGTTGTGCAGCTTATTAATAATAGCATTAAATACATTAGTTCTTTAGACAGTATCATACATAATGTGCCAAATACAATGTATAGTTCTGCACAGAAAAACATTATTGAAAAAAACACTGCAAACCTGGGTGCCACTGGCATGGCTGTGGCACATATACATATGCACACAGTCCAATACCAATGGCACACCACTGCAAAAAGGGCACAAAAAAAACACATGGAAATCTCCAAAGGAGCATTTTATGCCATCTACAATATAGAAAAAACTTTGAGATTCTTGGTCCGCATGTTTTTGGCCAAAAAATGCTCAAGCCACCCCCGGCTTACAACGGGATCTCAGTTGGGTGGTCCTACTCTATATTATCTCTCACCTGGGTCAACTTCAGACCTCTCACTGTGCCAAACAGCCTCCAAAATGCAGAGAGAAAAATAAAAAAAGCACCAACCTCTCAAAGCCTAGTGCATTGATATAACAGCCTAAAATGCAGAAAGCATCACACGATAGGATTAGATACACAGCACAGCAGACAGTATCACCCATTATAGAATTAGATACAGTAGCTCAAACCGTATCAAACATGATCCATCAGATCAGAAGACAGTATCACCCATAATAGGATTTAATAAATCTCCATACACAACACCACTTCAGACAGAATTACCCATGATAGGCTTAGATACTGTACCTCAGCAGACAGTATCACATATGGTAGGATTAGATACACAACTTGGCAGACAGTATCACATGATAGGATTAAAAGCACTGGAACATAGGCTGGGAGAAGGTGTGTATGGGGGACTCAGGGGTAACAGCTGTCACCTGTCAGCAAAGAAGCATTGTATGGATGTGTATAGCTTTAGATACACCGGCTCAGACAGTGTAATAGGCTTAATAATAGGCTTAGATAAATCAGCTCACTGTCCCCGCAAATTATTTAAGGACGATATCCAGCATCATTACATGATGGGAGTTGTAGTACTGCATGGTTCCCTCTGACTGGATCACACTTGATATGCTTGGATACATCAGCTCACTGTCCCTAGAAGTAATGTGTGTGATATCCAGTATCATTACACAGTGGGAGTTGTAGTACTGCACGGTTCCCTCTGACTGTATCGCACATGATACGCTTAGATACACTGACTGCTAATCTTCCCTTGAAAGGATTGTGTCATTTTGGCCTGTGTATTGCGCATTACGGCTTCTGGAATTTTTGTAGACTTTTCCTATAAATATTTTCTGGTTATAATCGAAGACTGGAGTGATAAATGTTGAATATTCTGTGACACATTTACTAAGGCTATTGTGCTAGAATTTTGCTGCAATTTATTCCAAAATTAATGTCGTCCATGCTTTTCACTACTTATGTGTTTTAGACACCTTTGTGTGCGCGCCTCTTCTAAAAAATAGAGGTGTGGCATTTGTGAAAAGGGTGTGGTTTTGCGGAAGGGGCAAGGCCAAGTGTGCCAAAATTTTGGTGCATTTAGTGGAAGAAAGTAAGCCAACTAATAGAAAGTGTAAAGTTAGAGGCTATGTTCACACGGCGTATTGGGGCGCGTATAGTATGCGCCGAAATACGCCGGGTGTTTTGGAACAAGGGGGCGACGGCCCTATTGACATGCATTGTTCACGGCACGTAATTGGTGCCTGGGGGCCCCATTGACATGCACTGTTTGCGGGGGGACGACGCGTAATCCATGGCTCGCTATGAGAGCTATAGAATACCGTAATTGCGGCACGCATTTCTCCACGTATAACACGCGGCGAAATGCCCACCTAAATAAGACGTGTGAACATACCCAGACAGTCTAAACCTGTGTCAGATTTATCAACACTGATATATGTAAGTTTCCCTAGTCTAAGTATTATACAGTATTGATAAATCTGCGATATCTAATAGGTGGGATCGCTATAATATCGAGTTATGATTAGAGTTACTATATGTGAGGTTTGATGTTTCGTTGCAGTTTTATATTTCTTAGTATATTTTATTAGAATATTTTATGAGAATACTTTCTATAAGAATAAATAAAAAGAAAAAGGAGAGACAGAGAGGTGCACAATAGTGAAGCCCGTATTGGTACTTAAAGTGTATATATTATAGTCTGCTCACCTTTCGGTGTTGTGCTTTGTGATGCGAGGCACAACTCTCGTATGAACGTGTCCGCTCCTCATGGAGCTTATCCCTTACGGCAGCCAATTATCCGTTGCTTCCATGTGTAGAAAAACACCCCACGTGGTGATTATTTAGAGAAGACTTGAGTGAAAAAAGCGGTATTGTGGCGCACGTAAAAAATTGTTCTAAAAACACTAAAAAGTGCATATTTGTTGCTTAAAATGAGAGTAATTCTCTCTGTATTAAAAGAATGCTAAATAACCTGACGCGTTTCATGTGATAAACCTACGCTTCCTCAGAGTTGATCACCTCTGAGGAAGCGTGGGTTTACCACGCAAAACGCGATCACCTCTGAGGAAGCGTGGGTTTACAACACAAAAAGCGTCAGGTTATTTAGCATTCTTTTAATACAGAGAGAATTACTCATTTTTGCAATAAATATGCACTTTTTAGTGTTTTTATAATAATTGGCACCCATTTTTTACGTGCGCCGCAATACCGTTTCTTCACTCAAGTCTTTTCTATAAGAATATCTTTTATTGATGTTTCGTGTATGTACTATTTGTAATGATTTGAGTTATAATATCTATTTATGTATTTATTGATGTAGTGGGATCTCTTTGATTGGCGATGTATGGTTTATACTTTGTCTTTATTTCTTAAGTTTTTAGGCGATTTAAATTAGCGCACCGACAGTACCTCGTTTTCACTTCGCGGTTCTTTTAAATTGTAACATGTGTAGTAGCTTCTTTGTAACCTGATGAAGTGGGCACGTACTTGCTCGCGAAACGCGTTGTTTTAGCTATATCTAATAAAATATGACACTTTAATTGTGGATGATTTCCAAGTGTCTAATATTCTATAGTATATACCACTAGCGCTACTATTCTCTTCTTCGTATATATCGATATATGCTTCCCGTGGACTTGCATGTGCGGAGGATCCCCGTGTAGAAGAGATCGTGTTGGCAGCTACCGTGGTGGAAATTAACCTTGTTAATTTTTTTGCCATGCTTTTACATGTGTTGTACCATTCTGTGCAACCATTACAGGTGAGCAGTGACAATACTGCTTGCATTTTAATATCTATATATTGAGTGCGCTTCTGTCTCTATGTCTCTTTTTTCTCTGCACACCAATTTGCATCTAATAAGTGCAATCACCACTGGTATGATCACCCAGCTTTCCGCAGACAGCCGGTGTAACATGATAGGTTCCTTCCCACGCTCCATATGTGGTGTCAGTCTTCACTCCATCTCTCGCATTGTATTCAGTATTAGCAGGATACATATCTATAGAGAATAGGGCTGCTTGACCGGTCTGGCACTGAAGGGAAAGCCGGATGAGCAATTCTTTAATATCACGGGGTTTGAGTCAGCTCTTATGACTTGAATTAGGAGAGGAAAGGAGAAATAATGCAAAACGGATTCATGTGCTTCTTCATGTGGTCGCCTTAAAGTGACAGCACTCGGGACGGCTCAATCCAGCAACCAGATCCTTTGGCTTTTCAGTGCCCTTATAAATGAAAATTTTTGGGGGGGTGATTTAGTCTTTACATATTAGAGGGGTGTTCCCAACATAGATTTTAATGGCAGATAGGTAGGGTAGGCCAAGATAGTGTTAGAATTGTAGGTCATGCATTTATCTTGGGAATGGGCCCCCGAAAGTGTTTTCTCAGAATGGAGGGCCACTCATGTTTGTACACAATGATCCGTTTTATTTTATGGGAGTTCCACGTACGGCCGAACGCAGCATTCTCCTGTACTGGGAACTCCGATAGAACAGAATGGAGAGAACACAGCGCTCCCCTGTACTGGGAACTCCTATAGAACAGAATGGAGAGAACACAGCACTCCCCTGTACTGGGAATTTCCTTAGAGGAGTTTGGAGAGAACACAGCTCTCCCCTGTACTAGGAACTCCCATAGAACAGAATGGAGAGAACAAAGTGCTCCCCTGTATTGGGAACTCCCATACAGCAGAATGTAGAGAACACAACACTCCTCTATACTGGGAACTCCCATAGAGGGGAATGGAGAGAACACAGCGCTCCCCTGTACTGGGAACTCCCATAGAGGGGAATGGAGAGAACACAGCGCTCCCCTGTACTGGGAACTCCCATAGAGGGGAATGGAGAGAACACAGCGCTCCCCACTGGAACCCCATAGAGGGAATGGAGAGAACACAGCGCTCCCCTGTACTGGGGAAATCCCATAGAGGGAAAGGGGGAGAACAAAAGCGCTCCCCTGTACTGGGAAAATCCCATAGAGGGGAATGGAGAGAACACAGCGCTCCCCTTACTGGAACTCCCATAGAACAGAATGGAGAGAACCACAGCGCCCCCTGTACTGGGAACTCCCTAGAACAGAATGGGAGAACACAGCGCTCCCCCTGTACGGGAAACTCCCATAAACAGAATGGGAGAACACAGCCCCCTCCTGTACTGGGAACTCCCATAGAGGAGAATGGAGAAACACAGCGCTCCCCTGTACTGGGGAAATCCCATAGAGGAGAATGGAGAGAACACAGCGCTCCCCACTACTGGGGGCTTTCCCCTAGAACAGAATGGGGAACACAGCGCTCCCCTCTACTGGAACTACCATCATGTCGAATGGGGGGGGTCTGGGGCCACAGGGGAAATGATCTTGGGGCCCACCCTACTGTACATGAAAATATTACCGCCCCCTCGGACATAAACGCGCCCATTTTACCACATAATACAGTGTGCAAAACAGAACTGAATTGTGTAGCACAATAGCAAGTGAGTCACATAGCATAGACACAGGGCTAAGTAGCTCCATCCAATCCCCCTCCACCCACATACAGTACCCCCACTGCCCACCATACAATATCCCCCCTCCACCCACATACAATATCCCCCTCCACCCACATACAATATCCCCCCCCACCCACATACAAATCCCCCTCCACCCACATACAATATCCCCCACCACCCACATACAATATCCCCCCCCACCCACATACCCATATACAATATCCCCCTCCACCCACATACAATATCCCCCTCCACCCACATACACTATCCCCCTCCACCCACATACACTATCCCCCTCCACCCACATACAATACCCCCACCACCCCCACATACAATATCTCCCTCCATGTTTCCCTTGGTCACACACCTCGCCACCTTCTAAAATACCAGCAAGAAAGTAGAAGTCTAACTCCTATCACAGGGTCAGGTGTTCCCTCACTCTTACAATCAGGGACACATGTACACTGCCACTATACCCGCGCCGATATAACTTACAACACCGCCATATAGAAACCACATAGAGGTCAACCCAGCTCAGTATAACCCACAACACCGCCATATAGAGCCAATAGGGTCAACCCACTCGGTAAACCAAAAAACACCACCATAGAACCACATAGAGGCAACACCACTCATATAACCTACAAAACCCGCCATATAGAGACCACATAGAGGTCAGACACCATTTAGGTAAACCACAACACCGCCATAAGACCACATAAGGGCAGACACCACTCAGGTAAAACCTACAACATCGCCCTATAGAACCACATAGGGGCAACACCATCAGGGATAACCCAACAAAACCCCTATAGAGACCACATAGGGGTTCGACACCACTCAGGTCACATCACATTACATTAATACAGCACTGACCAAATTTTGAAATAACCCCCGAAACAGGAACCACCGGGGGTCGTCCAAACTGATGATCTTCTCTTCTCTCATGATTTTCTTTTTCCCCTTTTTTTCTGCTTTCCCTTCCACCCGCCTGAGACTTGTCCCGCCAGCTCATCCCTCAGAAATTACACAAAACTTAGAATCCTCAAATTTTTCCCGCATCTCTTTACCCATTCCCACCTCTGTACAAAATTCCCCGGGTGGGAGAGCGGGTACAAGTCAAACTTAAGGCCTATTACCCAAGGGGTTGGAGGGTGGGAGAGGACTAACCCCCGGGGAAAGCTACAACATGGGCTGCTGCCCTCTCAATTACATTTCCAGGAGGCAGGCAAATAGGGAAGGCCCCCGGAAAATAATTGGGCCCCATTTAGGTGGGAGACCCCCCTGGATAATTTCTAGGCCCGCCCCAGGGAGGTTGGGGGTACCCACCACAGGGGGGAGGGAAAACCCCCCCGGTAATAAGCACCCCTAGTTAGGAAAGTGATAGGCACAGTTAGGTTGGGGACCCCAGTTAGGTAGGCTTGGGTATTAGGATCCCTTTAATGGCTGCAAGCAGTTAAGGAAACCCCCTTTAGGTATAACATGCGTTGGGCTTCCCTTAAGTATAAACGCAGTTAGGGGTCTCTTTGGGGGTTGCAGGAATCAGGGCCCCCCTTTTATTTGTAGGTACAGGGCCCCCTGAGGACAGGGTCCCTTTAGACAGCAGGGGCCCCCTTAAGTATTGGGGCCCCCCTGAGGTAGTTGGGGCCCCCCCGTGGTGTCCAGGGCCCCTTTAGAGTCAGGCCCCCTGTAGGTATTAAGGCCCCTTTATTAGTCGGGCCCCCTTTCATTAGCCATGGCTCCCTTTCATTAGCCATGGCCCCCTTCCATTAGCCAGGGCCCCACTTTTATTAGCCCTGGCTAATAAATGGAGGAAGAATGGAGAGAGCACAGCGATCCCCATGTACTGGGAATGCCCATAGAACAGAATGGAGAGAACACAGCGCTCCCCTGTAATGGGAACTCCCATAGAACAGAATGGAGAGAAACATAGCGCCCCCCTTACTGGAACTCCAAAGCAAATAGAGAAACCGCGCTCCCCGTAGGGGAAACCCTCCCATAGAAAAAGGGAGGAACAAGCGCTCCCCTGTACGGGGAAACTCCCAAGAACAGAATGGAGAGAGCACACGCTCCCCTTACTGTGAACCCATAGAACGGAAGGAAGAAAAACCGCGGCCCCTGTACGGGGAACCCCATAGAGGGAATGGAGAAACACAGCGCTCCCCTTTTACGGGGAACCCAATAGAACAGAAAGAGAGAACCAGCGCTCTCCTTAAACGGGAACCCCATAAAAGAAGGAGAGAACACAGCGCCCCCCTGTACTGGGAACTCCCAAAAGGGGAAAATGGAGAGAACACAGCACTCCCCTGTACGGGAACCCCCCAAAAACAGAATGGAGAGAACACAGCGCTGCCATTCCCATTCTGTTCTATGGAAGTACCCCTTACAGGAGATAAAATGTTTTCGGACTGGCTCAGAACTCCCATAGAACAAAATGGAGAGTCGTGCACAAGCATGACCGGATCTCCACTCAGAGCCGAAAGTTTTGGGGGCCCGTTCCCGAGAGGTGGAACTTATCAGTCATTGATGTCATAGCTTATGGATAGGCCATCAGAGTCTATGGTGGCAACACTCTTAATACTCAAAAGTGGTCCCATTGCAAAAATGATACTCCCCCCGCCCTCTGCCATTTATAATGCTGCACCCCATTGGGTCCTTATGCAGAGGAATTTTGCTGTTTTTGATACTAATCAGATCACCTTTTTTAATAAATCCGATTGGTTGCTTTGAGCATCAGGATCTTTTATTAAAAAACACAAAACACACGAGGAGCAATGGGGGACAAGGAAAGGTTTTTCCCCCACTCCCTCTAAAGCGCCATTTAGGGTCCCGTTTGTGGAATTTGTTGAGATACTGCAAAAATGTATGTAGAAATTAGGCCCTACTCCCAGTTCTTTTTTGGGTCCTATTCGTGTTAGCGAAAAAAATCATCCTGAATTTGCCCTATTTAGTGACCTGCACAGTTTTTGCATTGAACACAAAATCGTTGTCTTCCACATTTGTGTGTCCGATGCAGACTCTGTAAACGTTCACTGTAATGGGGCAAATATAGTTCAATAAGGACTACGTTTGCCCTATTAAAGTCTATGGGCCAAAGCGGTATACGCATAGGGATTTTTGCAATATTGCAAACGGGACCTAAAATAAACAGAGTAATGGAGCCTCCATTGCTCCCCTGCTCTGATAATATGGAAATGGTAGCAACATATTTTGCAGCGCTGTACGGTTCATCATCATCATCATCATCATCATCAATAGCAGCACATTGCCATCTAGTGGTGCAGTCACCAGGCCAAATACTCTACAGCGATCCTTCAAGCCTCGAGGGCACCACAGATTTGGACCCCGATCCTGGGGTTGTATTCAGCTCTCATTCGGTGTCAGAATCAGTGTGCAATCCGACAGTATTCGGACTTTCATTATACCCTATGGAAAATCATCTTATGTCATAGTTGCCAAGTTTTGAAAAAAGTAGAAGCTATGCGTGCGCGGCGGCGCGTGCATGGACACGCCCATCTTGTTGGTATGCCACGACCCTTCAAAAAGCCACACCCACTACACCTAACTGCATAACGGCTTTGGAAGAAAGCCAGGTAGATGCCCTTATAGCCAGGTAGTAGCCCCCATAACCAGTAGTGCCCCTTACAGGCAGGTAGATGCCCCCTGTTCAAGCCAGGTAGGTGCCCCCCTCTGTATAGCCATGTTAGGTGCCCCCCATTGTAGCCAGCCAGGGGTAGTGCCCCCCATTGTTTGCCAATGCTCTTAGGAGATGTCACTCACGCTCTCCAACACCACAGGAACACAGACAGGGAGAGACGCTCTCATCCTGTCATCCTGCTCAGTGAGGAGGTGAGAGGAGAGGAGGGGGGAAGGAGGAATGAGATGGTGCAGGGGGAGAGGTCAGGTCAGAGAATGAGGGGGAGTGCAGCGGCCGAGAGACACACTGACAGGCCAGAGATAGTGGACGCAGCTCACACTGGAGGCAGCAGTACCAGATGCTGGGAGGTGCAGCTCACAACTTCTGCCAGACACACACTATCAGATAGCATCTCCCAGCGTCCGGTACTGCTGCTTCCAGTGTGAGCTGCGTCCTCCGGACGATAATGTGCTATGAGATAAGGGCTGACCTGGCGGCTGGAATGTGTTATCCACGTTTGTTCTTCATGATCGTGCTGTCAGGAGCCTCTGATCGTCCGCCGGCAGCAGATCACAGTCATACTCATGAGCAGGATCTCCTGCGTGCGCTGCCCGGCGGGAGATTTTGCTGACTCGCCGGGGAGGGGGGGGGGACGGGGGGACGGGACATGACCCCCATTTGCGGGAGAGTCCCGCCAGCAGCGTGAGACTTGGCATCTATGTCTTATGTGAGGCAGACTCAGCGTCGCACATTATTGAGTATTGTGTATTGCCCCGGAAAATCAGCGTCGCATCCTCAGAATGCTGCGTTTACAAGGGCTGAACCTCCGATGAGGATACGGTGCCGACCATTCCAGCGCAAAGTTCTATTGTGTGAACGTATCCGTACAATGGCCTTAGCACACATTGGGACCAATTTATCAAAATGGTCTAAAAGTAAAATGGTCTATGATGTCCATAGAAACCAATCAGAGTCCATAGCAACTGACCAGAGCCCATAGCAACCAAAGCTCAAAGTAAACAATTAGAGCTAATAGCAACCAGAGCCCATAACAACCAAAGCCCATAGCAACCAGAGCTCAAAGTAACCAATTAGAGTTTATAGTGACCAATCAGAGCCCATAGCAACCAATCAGAGCCAACAGCGACCGACCAGAGCTCATAGCAACCAATCAAAGCTCATAGAGCCCAGCTTTAACTTTTTGGAACCCTCTGGAAAAATGAAAGCTGCACTCTCCTTGGTTGCTATGAGCTTTGATTGGTTGCTATGGGCCACAAAAATAGTTTTACAATTAGTTTCTATAGATGAGATCCAATATATTCCCCATACAATGGTCTTTCCTGGAACGTTGTACACTCCGCACTCACCATACAATATCACAGATACTTCTTGCACCATGTAAGTGGGCCCCTTTTTTGGTCAGGGACCCCTTGTGGAAATATTGCCCTGAGTGTTACACCCCATTGCATGTATCCATACAATTAAATGCAACTGTAAAAATTACCATAACAAAAAAATAAAGAACTAATAAAAAAAAAAACACCACAATTTGACACAAACATTTCCTATGTAATCTGTGGTATTTCACCCACTGCACCTCATATTAGCAAACAAACTCCATGAAGAAGCCAGATTCCCCCCATAGAAAGTCTATGATCAAAAAGTGTTCAGCAATGAAGCGGTTAACTGTCAGGACTGACGCGCTGTCACTCAAAAGGCTGCGTTCGGTGAAAGCGAGGCTTGGAACGCGTCCGTGGAACGCACTTCCGGTTCCGCCTTCCTGTCACTGCGGTTCCCGCCAACTGCTGCAAATTCACCCGCGAAACCTGATAACGCAAGAGAGGAGCCGCGGATCCGGGTATGTGCGTTTTATAGGCGGTTTTCTGGGTGTTCCTTACGATTTTTGTGTGAAATATTACACTGCTCTGTGTTTTGCACCTGTTCTGTGGCAGCTCATAAGCTCCTCTCTGCCAGTTCTCCCTCATGTGAAGGTGTCCACTGGTGTATTTTTTCCCAGGAGGTTTTATTTATGAACGTGACATGTGGGAAAGTGTTGAGTCACGTCAGTTTTTACACAAATTTTCACGTGGAAGATTATTTTTCATAAAATACAGAAATTGACTCCATTGCCGCGGGGCTTGTCTGTAGGAACAAATCGCAACAACGATTTTTTCCGAGCTCATATACTTGACTATAGAAAATTTTTATTGTTGTAATTACAGGTCATTTTCTGCTGCAAATATGTTGAAACAGAAAGCGGAGGAGCCCTTGCACCACTTTTGATATTTACACATTTCGAAGGGTGCTTTCACACGGTACGTTTTTGACGCTTTTTTTTGTGCAGCAATGTACTGCATTAATTGCTGTGCCTTCCTGCACAAAAAACACGTAAAAAATGCACCATGTGAAAGCTCCCCCCCCCCAAAAAAAAAAAATGGCTGCTGCAGGACAAAAGTATGGACAGCATTTGTGGTGTACGTTTTCTGGAAGATTCTTCTTTATCTTACACATCTATGGTGCTTGTATGTTTGCGCTGGGAATGAGCCTGACTTATGCTAATGATGAAATGTCTCAACGGAGGCCAAGTGTGTTTTTGGCCTCTGTTTGCTGGTATATGTCTGTATAACATAAAGAAGGCTAAGTATAGAGAGGTGCAGGAGCCTACACTATTCAACACAACGACACGATTGTGTACGCAGACTGTATATGTTTTTTTTTTAACAATGGGACCCTGTGTGTGCACCACGACTTGGTGCCTGATAGAGACATCCGTTTAATGTATACGGCCAGAAATGTGATGTGTACTGCGCTCTAATGGGCCCATATAATTAACGGGCTCTGTGGAGGACAAATTATTTTGGCCATAGCACAGGAACAAAAGAAAAAGGCGCGGTAAAGGAGGCTATGCTATTGTATACAGCAAAATCTTATAATAATAATAATAAAAAAAAGTTCCCCCTCCCACCCCCCATGGGACTATCGAAAGAGTCTATGGCACAGGTGTCAAACTGCGGCCCTCCAGCTGTTGGGGAAACTACAACTCCCATCATGCCCACTGTTATAGATTATACAAATGCATGATGGGAGTTGTAGTTTCCCAACAGCTGGAGGGCCGCAGTTTGACACCCCTGGTCTATGGGTATGCTCACTGTTTGAAGGTACGCACTGGCCAGTGTGTACTTTCAGCAGTGCTTGCATAGACTTACATTTCCTCTGGCACGTTAGGCTATATCTGCACAGACAAGTGAAAATCCGACGCCATTTTCACACTGCGGGACCACGCCGTAATGTGTCCATAACGGGCTCAATGGAGGCCAAAATCGCATTATTTTGGCCAGAACACAAAAACAAAATGGCGTAGTAAAGGAGCCTACATTATTGTATATAGCAAAATCTTATATAATAAGCGTTATTTTCCCCCATTGGATTATCTAAGCCACTATAGTGTATATAGAACACGGTGTATTGGGGGCGCATAGTGTCGGGTGTTTTGGAAGCACGCGCTGATCAGAGCGTACTCCCAAAGCATGGGGGAGGGGTGGATGGGCGGCCCCATCCACATGCATTGTCAGCGGCGTGTAAGCATTTTTTTTTTTTGATTGGCCTTTGTGGGCTGTGGTTTACACCGCGAACT
Organism: Phyllomedusa bahiana; assembly: GCA_025379985.1. NCBI lineage: Eukaryota > Metazoa > Chordata > Amphibia > Anura > Hylidae > Phyllomedusa > Phyllomedusa bahiana. The sequence continues at coordinate 193,875 of JAODAL010001951.1, forward strand.
ACAGCGCAGATTTTACACACCACGGATTTAGAAAGTGAGTCGGGGGGGAATAAACACATTGATTATTTTGACTCGGGTTAGTCCTATTGAAATGGAGCTAGCCTGCGTCCAAAATAAGAGGCCAATACCGCTTCTGTTACGTAAAGATCCTCCGCAGAAATCCAAGGTATCACTTCTACTGAGGAAAACATGTATAGTACGATGTGTGAACGTACCTGAAGGCTAGAGTCGCAAGTCGGATGTTTAGGGGCTGAAAGGGTCAGTGCCTTATGGGGTTCCTTGTTGGAAATTCCGTGCTCACAAGTTGCGAGGCAACAGTGCTGAGCGTCTGAGGCAGCTTTTCAATGGGACAAAACGAAATCCGCCTAAAAGGTTCATCTGCAGATTTTGCCTTTTCCCATTGAAGTCCATGTAGTAAAACCCACAACAATATTTGCATCAGATCTGTCCCGTGTACATTCAGAAAAGCTGTTGAGGGAGCTGCTCTGTGCCCCTCTCGTAGTTTGTAAGACCATTTGATTCTAACATGTTACTTTTGTCTTCTAGAATATGCCTGCCGAAAAGAAGCCCATGCGTTACGCGCACCTGGAAGGTCACACAGATGTCTGTTTTAATGACACTGGAAGGTAAGGATCATTACTAACCACATAAGGTCGGGTCACTCAACTTTTCCACCTAAATTGTAGAATCTCGCTTATACTGCAGCCCAGCATAAAAAATAGAGTAAGAGCTCCAATGCCAGTTTCTCTCTCTTGTTGACCAGGCAGTGCCAGCCCAGATTTACTGGACAGCGGTGCCATGTTTGACATGGTGATTAGGGAGTCATACAGAGCAGCTCTCTATTCTGGGTCGTCACAGGGATATTATCTGTGCCACCTTATCGACACAGGGGACTTTGCTGTTTAAATGGGCCACACATAGATGAATTTGAAGTGGACGGGTAAACTTGTCAAATTTGAAACGATACAAAATTATCGCTTAAGCTGTTAGACACGCGGCAATGCCAAATAGGTTATTTTCTTTGCGTGATAAACACGTGCAGTGGGGAAAGAATGGCGTGTGTTTCCCCCCCCCCCCCCCCCCCTTCTTAATATAGGACTGGACAGAGCAATCACCATGTCTGTTATAATACATTGCAGTACATGACTCTACTGCAGTATGTTATGCCAGCTGCCAGTCTATCGGACAACAGATCAGAGGCTATTGTTAGGACTGCAGCTATCATGGCAACCTCTGGCATCCCGCGATCACACAGCAGGGTGCCAATGGAGGCTACAGGGAACCCTATCAAATCCCTTACATGCAGTGGTCATTATTGAGGGTTATATGTCTGGGACTGGTGCGCTTAGACTGTAAGGGTTTGTTCACATGGCGCTTTTGAATATGTTGTGGATCTGAAAAACATTCAAAAGCGCTGTGTAAAACGCCTGCACCAAAAGTGTGCTGCATGATTGGATGCATTTCTACTGCAACAGTAACGCACCCTGTAGTTTTAAATAGATTGTCCACCGGCATCAAACGGATCATGTAAACACGCATCAGCAATCAGACCTCTGGAAGGCGAAGATGCGTCTTTTACATTGAAAGTAATGTAAATCACACTGCACGTTGTTAGATCCGTGTTTGGGTCCAAAACGCAGATGCAAACACGCATCTAAGACACTCTTGAGTGCATATACCCTAAAACCATGCCGTGTAGACGGACCATTTCAGTGACGTGATTGCTGGAGACTTCTAATCTGAAGTGCACAAGGCTGCAGAGCTCATAAGTGTTAAAACTTTTCAACATCGATAAACAAGCTCCTGTGCTGCAGATAGTCACTCTCTGCTGTGGCCTATGGTTGGTCAGCAGCTTGGAGCAAAGAGAGAGCATCCAGAGGTGGTCAAAAACGGAGAGAAACTTGTGTGCACTAGCAGTAGGTAAAATAAGCAGTAGGCTAAAAATCAGACCGGGGAGTGAATGATTCACCTGATTGCTTCAAGCTACTGTCAGAGAGAGCAGGGAGAGGGGGTCCATAACCGAGAGCAAACTGTACACTAGCAGTAGGTAAAGTGTGGGTGGTTTTTTTTTTTTTTTTTTTTTTATTTTACATCCCCTGACCAAAGCAAAATCAGAACAGCAATGTATTTGGTAATATTCTTCATGTACTTTTCCCTACATGTTAAAAGCGAATCATTGTGGTGGGGACACCCCTTTTAAGCACCCACGGGACGCCTCCATTGCTGGTGCGAGCTTTATGGTGGGGCCTTCATGTAGATACGGCTACTTAGTAGAATAGTCCAGACAACTGCATTGTTTGGAAGATGACTGAAAAGGTGTTGCAGCCCGAGTGCCTTGAGGCCACCCGTTTTATGGGGGGATTTTTTTTCTCTTCGTGTGTTTTTTTTTTTTTTTTTTTACAACCAGTGTAAGCTTGCATAAGATATCAAAAGTGAGATATGTATTTGTATAATATCTGCATTACACCTGTTTCATCTGGAATGTTAGGTAACCTATATGTGTTTACATGTACACCGGTGTCTGATGGCGATAACATTCATGTGTTTGCTTCTCAGCTGTATGGTGACCTGCGGCAGTGATGGAGACATTCGCATCTGGGAGAATATTGAGGATGATGACCCCAAGTCCATCAATGTTGGAGAAAAGGCGTACTCATTTGCTTTAAGAGTAAGCTGGCTTTAGCTACAACCTGTAATCGTTCCCACTCACATTGGGGTCTTTCTCCACAGATTGTTTAATCATATTTGACAGGAAGAGAAGTACAGCATGTTGTGCTGTTGTTCCTGTTAAAATTCTGTACCCTGACAAGCCTCTCCAAGTCTCTCTATTCTGTTCTATGGGAGTTCGCGGTACAGGGGAGCGCTGTGTTCTCTCTATTCTGTTCTATGGGAGTTCGCGGTACAGGGGAGCGCTGTGTTCTCTCTATTCTGTTCTATGGGAGTTCGCGGTACTGGGGGGCGCTGTGTTCTCTCTAGTCTGTTCTATGGGAGTTCCCAGTAGAGAGGAGCGCTGTGTTCTCTCCATTCTGTTCTATGGGAGTTCGCAGTACAGAGGAGCGGGTTTCTCTATTCTGAATCTAAAGGGGAAAGTATACGGGAGCTTCCCATTCTGTTCAACATCCCATCAGGGGCGCTGTTCTCTCTATTGTTTTGGGTTCCAGAGAGAGGAGCGCTGTTTTTCTCTCCATCTGTTCATTGGGAGTTCGCAGTACAGAGGAGCGGGGTGTTGGGCCATACTCGGAACTCCCATAAAAGGGTGAAGATACGGGAGCTTCATTCTGAGTCAACACTTTCAGGGGCCTGTTCCTGATGTAAGTGCTGGTTCCAGAGGGGGAGGGGGGCACACCTATCAAACTTGGACAGTATATCAATAGGATATGCCATCTAAGGGCAAAATCGTAACATCCCTTCAAAGCAGGGGTCTCAAACTGCGGCCTTCCAGCTGTTGGGGAAACTACAACTCCAATCATGGCCACTGTTATAGATTATATAAATGCATGATTGGAGTTGTAGTTTCCCCAACAGCTGGAAGGCCGCAGTTTGAGACCCCTGCTTTAAATTGTTGTGTACATGCCATTTTATTCTCTATTCATGGTATAGATATTGTGTAGAAATGGTACCCCGATATATACCCTGGCATAGCCATAGAGAACAATAGAACAAATGTAGTCTTACTTGAATTACCTTTGCTGTATTTTTTGAACTTGCCTGCTTTCTGTGTGCACTTAACAGTGTGAACAAACATGTCTTTGTACACTTGCAGGAAGTAAAGCAAATGTAGAGCCAATTGGACTATATTCACTCTGTTGTTCTCTAGGGTGCTGGCCAGGTATACATTTAGGTCCTGTTTTTGAACGTTATCCTGACCGATGGTGTGAACAAAGTAAAATATTGTGTTAACTTGCTGTTGTCCCAATGTCACGAAACTGGATTCCATTCGTGCTACATTTAGCTTATATGACTTTAGTGTATGCACAAATTAGATATTACCTGTGTTTTTTTTTTTTTTTTTTTTTACCTCCCCCTTTGCTAGAAAGGAAAATTGGTTAAAGCCTCTTCCAATAATGCAATTCAGATGCACACGTTTCCAGACGGGGACCCGGATGGCATTTTGACACGCTTCACTACCAATGCTAATCACGTGGTTTTTAACTCTGACGGCACGAAAATTGCAGCTGGTTCAGGGTAAGGGTCGATAAGATGCATCTATAACGTCTGTTTACACTTAAGGCCGTGTTCACACGGCTTATTCCCGACGGATTTGTGAGCCGTATTGAGCTCACAAATCCGCCGTGAATAAGGGGCGGGGCCGGAGCGCGGCGGGGGTGCCGCTCCCGGCCCCATAGACAATGCATTGTTTACGGCGCGTACGCACCGTAAATAATGTGCATGTCACTTTCTCCCCCCCGCGGCGCATTCGCCGAGCGGGGAGGAGCGACGGAATCCACTGTTCTCTATGAGAGCAGTGGATTACCGTAATGACTCCGACGGATTGGCGCCGTACTTAAGCGCAAATCCGCGGCAAAATAAGCCGTGTGAACGAGGCCTAAAGGACTGGTCTGTTCTATCTAAAAATTTATCTAATCAACAACTGGTGGCCAATAAAATAGAAAAAAAAAATTGACGTCTGTAGTCACCTTCCTCCATTCCACTGCTGATTCTCTCCAGTCTTCTGTTTTTACTTTCTTTTTCTTCCTCCAAAGAGGTCACTTTTGCACTCAACACATTCCTCTGCTTAACTCACTGTTTGGAAGTGAACAGCTCCACACGGTGATGTAAAGAGCGATTTGTGATGATTGCAACAGTGACGTTGTCTTCAGAGGAAGAAGAAGAAAGTAACGGAAGACTGGAAAGAACCAGGAGCCGAGTAAGGAGAGTATTGTGGTTTTTATTTAGTGTGTGTGTGTGTGTATATACACACACACACCAGTGACTTAGTTTTAGAACAAAACATGTTTCGAGGATTGAAAATGCAACATAATAAAAAAATAAAAATACAGAATATTTCGGATATGATCAAATAATCAAAGCATATGATATATAACAGAACGCAGTCGGATATCCGGGCGTTGATCCCCGACGGGACCCGCGCCTGCAAATACTCCCAAGTCCGGTTCTGGTAAAAACTATGATATTTATTGCAGTAATCTAAAAAACAACACTATGGCATACATACTCGTGCACACAGGTGAAATAACATACGCGTTGGGAGTATTTGCAGGCGCGGGTCCCGTCGGGGATCAACGCCCGGATATCCGACTGCATTCTGTTGTGTTACCGCTTGCCTGGCGGAGAGCCCGGAAGGGTGAACTGTGACTTCTAGGATCCTCTATCAAACGATATAAACAAGTCCGCAAAGAAGGTGAGCTGAATTTTTTGTACTATGATATACACTCACCGGCCACTTTATTAGGTACACCTGTCCAACTGCTCGTTAACACTTAATTTCTAATCAGCCAATCACATGGCGGCAACTCAGTGCATTTAGGCATGTAGACATGGTCAAGACAATCTCCTGCAGTTCAAACCGAGCATCAGTATGGGGAAGAAAGGTGATTTGAGTGCCTTTGAACGTGGCATGGTTGTTGGTGCCAGAAGGGCTGGTCTGAGTATTTCAGAAACTGCTGATCTCCTGGGATTTTCACGCACAACCATCTCTAGGGTTTACAGAGAATGGTCCGAAAAAGAAAAAAACATCCTGTGAGCGGCAGTCCTGTGGGCGGAAATGTCTTGTTGATGCCAGAGGTCAAAGGAGAATGGGCAGACTGGTTCGAGCTGATAGAAAGGCAACAGTGACTCAAATAGCCACCCGTTACAACCAAGGTAGGCAGAAGAGCATCTCTGAACGCACAGTACGGCGAACTTTGAGGCAGATGGGCTACAGCAGCAGAAGACCACACCGGGTGCCACTCCTTTCAGCTAAGAACAGGAAACTGAGGCTCCAATTTGCCCAAGCTCATCGAAATTGGACAGTAGAAGATTGGAAAAACGTTGCCTGGTCTGATGAGTCTTGATTTCTGCTGCGACATTCGGATGGTAGGGTCAGAATTTTGGCGTCAACAACATGAAAGCATGGATCCATCCTGCCTTGTATCAACGGTTCAGGCTGGTGGTGGTGGTGTCATGGTGTGGGGAATATTTTCTTGGCACTCTTTGGGCCCCTTGGTACCAATTGAGCATCGTTGCAACGCCACAGCCTACCTGAGTATTGTTGCTGACCATGTCCATCCCTTTATGACCACAATGTACCCAACATCTGATGGCTACTTTCAGCAGGATAATGCGCCATGTCATAAAGCTGGAATCATCTCAGACTGGTTTCTTGAACATGACAATGAGTTCATTGTACTCAAATGGCCTCCACAGTCACCAGATCTCAATCCAGGGGGTCCAACCCGTTACTAGCATGGTGTACCTAATAAAGTGGCCGGTGAGTGTATAACCACAGTGGTATCGAGGATACAAGATGTAAACAATGAGATACAGTAAAACAATAGGCAATAAACATGTAAGGAAAGAATGAAATAAAACGTCCATGAATCAGCAACAAAAAGGCATCTGTGTCTTGTGTACAGTGCATTAACCCCTTACCGCCGGAGCCAGTTTTGGCCTCTCTGACAGAGCCCCATTTTTGAAATGTGTCATGTGTCACTTATGTGAGAATAACTTTTTGACACTTTAACCTATCCATGTGATTCAGAGACTGTTTTCTCGTGACACATTGTGCTTTAAGATAGTAAGAAATTTTGGTCCAAAAAATGATTGTTTATTTGTGAAAAATATCAAATTATCGTGAAAAATGTGAAAAATTTACCAATTTCAAACTTCAAAAATTTCTGCATGTAAGACAGATAGTTATTCCACTCAAAATAGTTTATAACTAGCATCTACCATATGTCTGCTGTAGTTTGGCATCATTTTTTTAAATGTCTTTTTTTTTTTTTTTACGACATTAGGGGGCTTATAAATTTAGTAGTATTTTTCAAATTTTCAAGAAAATTTGCAATATACATTTTTTAGGGACCAGTCCAGTTCTAACGTGACTTTGATTGACCTGTATGTTAGATACCCCCATAAGTGACCTCATCTAAGAAACTACACCCCTTAAAGTATTCAAAACCGCATTTATGAAGTTTATTAACCCATTAGGTGTTTCACAGGAATTAAAGCAAAGTGGAAGTGAAATTTCAAAATTTCACTTTTTTTGCAGATTTTCAATGTTTATACATTATTGACAAGAATACGGTAAATGTGATCAGGGAAATGCAAATTAATATTGATTCCCCATATTCTGCCGTTTTCAGAGATATCCCACATGTGGCCCTAGTGCATTATTTGGCTCAACCACAAGCCCCAGAATAGGAGGAGCACCTACTGGACTCTGGGGTCTCATTTTCATTACGATTATATTTAGGGGCCATTTCAGGTTTGCGGACACCCTAAGGTTCCAAAACTTAATAAATACCCCTAAAAAAAAACCATATTGGAAACTACACCCCTTACGGAATATATCCAGAGGTGTAGTGAGTATATCTACCCCACAGGCGTTTCACAAATTTTTTTAGCGTTCGGCTCTGAAAATAAAAAAATATATATTTTTTCCAATAATCTGCAATTTTAGCTGAAAATGTTTAATTTTTACAAGGAATCTTGGAAAAAAAAGCCCCAAAATTGTGTTACGCAATTTCTTCCAAGTTCGGCAATACCCTACATGTGGGTGTAAACTGCTGTTTGGGCGCATGGCAGGGGGTACAAGGGAGGGAGTGCTATTTGGCTTTTGGCGCACAGATATTGGTGGGGCCATGTCGCATCTCCAAAGCCCCCAAAGTACTAAAACAGGTGAAACCTTCCAGAAGTTGCTCCATTTTGGATTCAACGCCCCTCAGGGATCTCACCTAAGGGTGTATTTTGCATTTTGGGCGCACAGGTGTTCCGTAGTTTTTTTTTTTAGCATTGGGCCATGGAAATGGAGGGGGAAACGCAGTTCCGCCATTGTTTTTGGGCTTCATTTTTACAGTATTCGCCATACGGGATAACTTTACTATGGGGGTCGGTACAATTACAATGATATAAATTTTATATAGTTTTTTATGTTTTATTACTTTTACACAATAGAAGCGAGTTTTATAAAAAGTTGCGTTTTTAAGTTGTCGTATTCTGACAGCCATAGCTTTCTTAATTTTTTGCATATGGAGCTGCTTGTGGGCTTGTTTTTTACGAGATGAGTTGATGTTTTTATTGATACCATTACGGGGGGCATATGATGCTTTGATCACTTTTTATTAAGGTTTTTGTGAAGCATTTTGTACAAAAAACAGCAATCCTGGTAGTGTTTTTTTATTTTTATTTTTTACAGCGGTCACTGTGCGGTATAAATGACATGCTAGTTTTACTCAGCAGGTTGATACGATTACAGCGATACCACATTTGTATATTTTTTTAATGTTTTACTGCTTTTACACAATAAAAACACTTTTATTTGAAAAGGAAAACACGTTTTTGCATCACCGCAGTCTGAGAGCCATAACTTTTTTTATTTTTCTGTTTATGGAGCTGTATAGGGACTTTTTTTTTGCGGGATGAGTTGACGTTTTTATTGGTAACATTTTTGAGGGACAAGAATTTATGATCGCTTTTAAATCTGTTTTTTGGAAGGTAGGGTGAAGAAAATACTGCAATCCTAGCAGTGTTTTTTATTTTTAATAGCGTTCACCGTGCAGTATCCGTGACAAGTTAGTTTTACTCTGTGGGTTGAGACGATTACGGTGATACCCAATTTATGTAGTTTTTTTATTTGAAAGCACAATTTTTTTGAAAAAAGTGTTTTTATTGTGTAAAACAATATTTATGCATCGCTATCTTCTAATAGCCAGAACTTTTTAATTTTTCCGTATACAGAGCTGTGTAAGGACTTTTTTTTTGCGGGATGAACTGAAGTTTTAATTGGCATCACTTTGATGTTGATATGAGTTTTTGATTACTTTTTACTCCATTTTATGTGCTGCGGGATGAACAAAAATCGCTATTCTGTGACTGGTTTTTGTTTTTTTGTTTTTTTTACGGCGTTCACCGTACGGGTTAATTAACATGACAGATTTATAGGGTGGGTCGCTACGCACGCGGCGATACCAAATATGGGTACTTTATTTATTTTTGATCTTTTTTAGGGCGATTGGCGTTTGTAAAGGGGAAAAGGGCGATGTACGTGTTTTTATTTTTTGTGTTTGTGTTTTACTTTTTTTTAAACTTTTTCATACTTTTTACACTTTCCCCCAGGGGGGAATTGCATGAACGATCGTCAGATCATTCATGCAATAGGAGATCAGCATACAGTTTATAGCTGTATGCTGGTCTCCATGGCAACTGTCTGTCACGCTGCCCACAATGCATTGTGGGCATCGTGACGTCACCAGACAACCCGGATGCTGTCATTCAGCATCCGGGCTGTCTGGTAGGAGAACAGTACCGGCGCTCAGCGCCGTTACTGCGCCGAGATCGGCGGGCAGCAGGAGCTCACTCCTGCCGCCCGCAGCCGCGATGTCGCGACCACGATGTCGCGACATCAGGGGGTTAATCCCCCGCGCCGGAGCGCACTCCGGACGTGGGGGATGCGGCATGATGCCAGCGGTAATATACCGCCGGTTCCATGCCGCGATCTTGCGCGCTCCGCTTGTGAGCGCGCAAGATCGCCTTGACGTACTCATACGGCAATTTGCGGGAACCCCTACCCGACATTGCCGTATGAGTACGACAAATGTCGGTAAGGGTTAAAGAGCAACTAAGTGGGCTAAAAAGTACGTAACATGAAGGTAAGGTCTGGTATTTTGGAGAAGGAAGTTGAGTAGTATGAAGGAAGGGATTGGAATCGGGGTATGTTCACAAGGCGTGTTAAGTCCGTGTGAACATAGGTATTTAGATACGTGTTTGGATCTGGCTGTCAGACCATAAACGGACCCAAACACATCTAACAAATAGCAGTGTGATTTACATTGCTTCTAGTTTGAAATACGCATCAGTGTTCGCAAGAGTGATTGCTGATTCATGCCCGATCGCGTCTTTTGGATCCGTCCAAAAAATTGACATACCAATTTTCAAACTGAAAAACGCAGCAGGAGCCCTATTTAAAACTATAGGGTGCGATCCTGCTGCATCCAAACACGCAGCTGCATGTTGGATCCGATTGCCTTTGCATTTTTGGATGCAAACATGGCGCAAGTACGTTTCCCCACCTCACCATTAGAAAGTACATCTGGTCCCCCAAAATAACTGGTCTGTGTAGATAGAGAAAAGAAAAAAAAAACAGTTGTAGCTCTTGGAAGGCGGGGAGGGACGAAATGAACGTGATGACCCAAAAAACCTGCTCCATCGTTAAGGGGTTAATCCCAAACGGCTTGGATCCACGCTAACTTTAAACACAACTAAAACTTTTAAGGGGCCGTTCACACGGCTTATTTTGGGCACGGATTCCAGCCGTATTGCGTGCCGTACTGCGCTGCAATACGGCTGGAATCCGTGCCATCCATTACAGTAATCCACAGTTCTCATAGATAACTATGGATTCTGTCTCTTCTCCCCGCTCAGCGAAACGCCGGGCGGGGAGAAAGTGACATGTTCGTTATCCCGGCGGGCTACACGCCGTGGATAAAAGCATGTCTATGGGCCGGCGGGCCCGCGCCCCCGCCCCTTACTCAAGCCGTAATTGCGGGCGAAATCCGTCCCGCAATTACAGCTTGAATACGCAGAGTGAACACCGCCTAAGGGTGCTGTCACACAGTGCGTTTTTCGGATGCGATTTTTGTGCAGAAAGGCACAGCAATAATGCTGTACATTCCTGCACAAAAAAACGCATCCAAAGACGGACCTGCGTGTGAAAGCACCCTAATACATGCAAAAATTTCAATATATAAAGCAGTAAACTATGAGTAAAAAACCTGCGATTTCCTGGTGTCAATTGATCCAGAGACATAATGAAGCAGGTTCACTCCATGAACAGAGGCTCGGCGTGTGGTTGCACAGAACATCCGCTTCAATTCAGGCAGCCGTCCTCTTTGTCCAGGATGCATTGCTGACTGGATACTCCTTAAATAATCAATGATTGATGACATCACTACTCAGGTGTACACAATTAAAAAGCAAACAAGCAATCAGGTGGCCGAAAATCTGCAATGCTACAACTAACTTGTTAGGGCTTGTTCACACGGTGTTTTTGGATCCGTGTTTGATCTGAAAATCGCATCGGCGATCAGATCCAATATACAGCTGCGCTTTTGGATGCAGCAGGATCGCAGCCTATAGTTTATTATAGGGCTCCTGCTGCGTCTCGTGGACTAAGAACTGACATGTCAGTTCTTGGAACGGATCCGAAAGACTCAATGAGACACATTAGTGATCACTCGTCTGAACACCGATTCGTATTTCATATTAAAAGCAATGGAAATCACACAGCTATTTATTAGATGCGTGTTTGGGTTCGACAGACTGATCCAAACCCGCATCTAAGAAACACCGTGTGAAAATAACCTTTGGGTGCTTTCACACGCAGATGCGTTTTTGTGCAAAAGTGTACGGCAATTGACAAATGTGTTTTTTGGATACGTTTTGGTGTAGGAAGGCACAGCAATTAATGCTGTACATTTCTGCACAAAAAAAGCGTTTTTTTTTTTTTTTAAATGGATGATCGATGCGTTAACGTGTTCATTGACCAGTGTAGGTGGACGAATGTGGAACGTGCATTGGCATAGTGTCCGTTTCTACATTTTCCATCAAATATGCGTTTAATTTTAATGGGTGGAGTATGCCGGGTGCAGCGCTTTTTCAAGTTTTTAAAAAAATATGCATTACAGTACACGTCTTTTAAAATGTAGGTCGATGGAAAACGGAGCCTAGTGTTTGTGCCCATGTTGCAAACGTACACCTTTGTCTCCGTCATAAAATATATAAACAAAGCTACCCAATCAAATAGCAGGGAAAAACTGGTGACAGCCAATAGAAAAGCTAGTGAAAAATACGGATGTCAAACGTCTGCTCTAAACATATTTGGCATACGTTTAACGTATAAGTTATAACTATATGTTTTTATGTATTTTCAAAATCAGTGTGCGCTCAGTCTTGGGGTGTGTTCACACAGCCCATTTGCGGGCGCGTATTGCAGCGTATAATTGTGCTGTAGTACGCCACGCAGATACGCACGTAAAATCATAGCACTCATTGAGAATTCCAATTACCTGCCATTTTCCCCGATACACAATACGCGCCGGGAGAAAGAGGTGACATGTCACTTCTTAGCGCTGGGGAAAGTGAATGTCAATAGGAGTGCTTCAGAAATATGCACCGGCCACCGCATACTTCTGAAGCAACAGGTGTATAGCAGCGCACACAGTACACACCACTATACGCCTGCAATACATCATGTGAACATACCCTCAGGCTTAGCGCACACTGCGTTACTTTGAACGGACGACGAATCCATTCTGAAGAGAAACGTTTGCGTTAGTGTTCATTGACTAATGTAGGTGGACGAATATGCAACGTGTATTGACGGTGTCAGTTTTTATGCTTTCCGTGAAATATGCCATTAATTTTAACAGTTGGAGTACGGTGGGCGCTGTGCTTTTTCAAGTTTACAAAAATTTATACTTTTTAAAAAAAAAAAAAAAAAAAATCTATGTCAATGGAAAATGTATCCTAGTGTATGCACCCCTGTGGTAAATCTGTGGTAAGTATTTGTATCGGCCATAAAAATATAAACAAACCTACCCAATCAAATTGCAGGAAAAAACGGGTGACTGCCAATAAAAAAAAAAAGCTGGTTCTAAAAAAACCCCCAAAAAACGGATGTCAAACGTTTGCGCAGTACAGTGCATGTTTGCGGTATGTTTATCATATATTATAATGTACACTTTTTAACTCTCAGTCAAATGCAGTATGCGCTAAGCCCTTAAGTGCTTTCACATAGTGTGGTTTTTAGTGCTTTTTAATTCTGTGCTTGTCTTTAAAAAAAAAAAAAAAAAAAGCATGTGAAGGCACTCTTCATGCACACTGCGTTATTTTAGACAGCTGACAGATCCGTTCTGACGCAAGGAAAAACTAATGTGTGGACATATGTAGACTGGCATAGTGTCCATCTTTACACTTTACACGTCAAATATGCGTTTAATTTTAACAGATGGAGGGCGCTGCGTTTCTTCAAGTTGAAAAAAAAATGTTACAGTATACCTTTTTCAAAATTGTGTCAATGAAAAAGGTATCCTAGTGTTTGTGCCCTTGTTGTGAAACGTGTACGTTTGTATCCGTCAAAATATTTAAACAAAGCTACGCAATTAAATTGCAGGGAAAAAAAAACGGGTGACAGACAATAAAAATGCTTCTTATAAAAAATGAAGGAAGAAAAAAGGAGGTCAAACGTCTGCTCAAAACAGCGCACATTTGCCATACGGTTAGCGTACATGGGTTGATGTATGGTCAGTGGCAGTGTGCACCAAACCTTAAACACAAGTTTTTATTAAACATGAACTATCCATTTCTCCTATATATGGATGCAACATTATCGCACTAATATTTATCATTTTGTTTCTATTTAATGCTTTTCTTTATATACCAATGTTGGGTAATGGTGCACTCACACGGAGCATTTTTGGTGTGTTTTTTTTGCTTAAATACACAGCAAATAATGCTGCACATTTCTGCTCCAGAAAGAAAAGGTGCCAAACACGCTCCGTGTGAAAGCACCCTTAGGCTATGTTCACATGGCTTAAAATTGGACGTATTTCAGTCAGTAATTACGCGCCAGAGTGCGCAAATTACGGCTGGAATACGTCCCAGTCATTAAGGTAATCCACAGTTCTCATAGAGAACTAGGGATTACGTCTCCTCTCCCTGCTTGGCGAATACGCCGCGGGGGAGATTAGTGACGTGAATTATCAGCGTCGTATACTCGCCGCTGGTAATGAATGTCTATGGGCCCCCGCTCCTGCCCCCGGCCACACGGTGTAATTGCGGGGCGTAATTACGCCCCGCAAATAAGCTGTGTGAACCCAGCCTAAATTGTTGGATTGCCTGGGGGAATGGGAGGAGGGTTGGATTTGGGTCAATTTTCAAATCCTCTGTAAACTTCTATAGAAAATGTCTTTCGGGTGCTTTCACACAGTGTGTTTTGGGTGCTTTTTTTTTTTTTACCTTTATTGCTATGCATTTCTGCAAAAAAAAAAAAAAAAAAAACGCACTGTGAAAAAGCACCCTTACTGAAAATTAAAGATACATTTTAATAGTTCTCTATTTATTGCAGTGATTTCCTGATAAAAGTTGTGCAGGTGGAAGACAGTGGTGTACAGAAGACTCTGCACGGACATAGCGCCCCTGTACTAAGCGTTGCATTTGATCCCAAGGATGAGTATTTGGTGCGTTATTAGATCTCTACACTAAAACTGGTAATATGCAAGCAGTCACTCTGCAGCTGTTGTAAATGCCCCCTTCACATGGGGTTTGGAATTTCTGGGAGTTGTAGCTCCTCAATAGGGGAAAACACTTTTAACTAGGACTTTTGCTGCTCTTTTTAAGTAAGTAAATAATATATAAAATAATATATTTTAAATTATATATATATAATATAAAAATAAAAAAGTCCACGCACTCCAAAAGTATAATTTGATAGTGGTTTATTCCCCCAAAGCCAATAAGGATTTTCAACCCCCCTAAACGGGGCCGGATAGGTTTTTTATAATAAAATATATATATTTTAATTTAATTTATTTTTTTTATATTTAATAAAATTTTTCTAACCCTTTATTTAAAATATTTTTAAAAAATAATAATTAAAAAATTTTTATTGTAATGAGTATCCAAAATAGGGGTTTCTCTATTTGACTTAAATTTATACCAATTATCTTTTTAGCGATATTCTAATTTTTGGAGATGCACTAGTGTATTTTATAGATGGAGAAAGACCGAAAGTCCGTTTTTGGACATGCGCTTTTTTTTAAAGAGAGGCTTGCAAATTTTCTCGATTTTTTTTTTGGGGACTGGTGACTTCTGTCCTAAAATCACGGGCACTTGTTTTTCATTTTTATAAAAAGAGTGCTGCTTTTGTTCAAATAAATATCTGAAGAAGATTGCAGCACTTCTTTCAAAAATTGCAGCATGTCCAGCTACAAGAGCCTTTCTCAGTATATAAAATACACTAGTGCATCTCAAAAAATGAGACGATCGCTAAAAAGAAATTGAAATAAAAATTTAAGTCAAATAAGAAACACTTTTTTGTATAGATTCATTCAGATGAAGTACAAGGGTTTTAAATAAACATTTTTGACCCATAAAAAATAAGAACCCCGGAAACCCCCTTTTAAATTTTCAATGATAGTCAATTTTCTAATGCACATGTGTGTGTGTATACACAGAAATATTAAATGTATGTAATGTGCAGGCATATTTCTGTATGGAGAATGTGTGTGTGTATATATATATATATATATATTCTCTTATAATGTTCCTGATAAATCTTCTAACATGGTTCTTCTTCTTTTAAAGGCCTCTGCAGGATGTAATGGGACAGTAAGAATCTGGAATATCGAGGAGCAGGTCAGTTTCATGGGCAGAAATTATGTATTCCCAGTTGGGAAGCTCCTGCCCTCTAGTAAAGTGTCGCTTTTTCTATTTTTTATCTTGTGTAGGTTTGTGAGGTCAACCTGTCCCTTCTACCAAAATGCAATGATGTTATCAATGCCAAGTCTATCTGCCGCCTGTCATGGCAACCAAAGGGTGGAAAGGTGAGCTGACTGATAAATGAGTACTTAAACTACTGTAATATAACTATAGCTCTTAAAACAGCAATATTCTTTATGGTTTCTTTGCCGGGAGAAGATATTTTTTTTAAATTTTTTTGAGTGGATAATTTTATTACTAAATGGGGATTGTAAATTGTACAGGAGTCATATTCTTTTGTGGATTGTGCCGCCATGTGTTGACTTGTAGTTGTACCCTGCTCAGTACTTGTAACACACTCCTGTTCATATTCTGTCTTCACAGTTGCTTGCTGTTCCAGTTGATAAAACAATTCAGTTTTACGAGCGAGATGTTTGGGTAACCAGTTTTACCTTAACCGACGACTTCATAACTCAGGTAAGTCTGTGAGCTGAGCTCACTCGGTACTACTCCCTTAAGGCTTCAGCATACAGTGCTGTTTTACAGAGCCTGCCATTTTACAGTCCGTTTCAGGCTCACACTTCCTGTTCAGGCTGTGGGAGGTTCTACAGCAGTGACAGACGAATCAGTTCTGTTATTCCTAGCTGAGCCCGATAGAGAGACATTGATAACGGAAGGGTGTAAATAGTCGGACACAAGGCTAGAATACAAATCTCTAAAGAGTTAAAGTTTGTCAGTAAAAACATAAACAGGCTGATAGGACACAACAGGAGGTGACGGCACCTTCCCGAGTTGGTTGGTAACTTAAAGGGGTGTTCTGGGCTCCAACGCTGCTCGTTTGTCCATCGGGGTATGAGTAAAAGTAGAAGCCAAGACTCGGGCTTGCCTCCCGTTCATTCTTAACTTAGAGTAAGATATTATTAAAGCTGAGGACACTAGCTCGGCTACATTCAGAACTCCCATAGAAATGAATGGGGGGGCTTTCGCAAGCGCCGCCCTTCTCATTCTGTTACCTGATCAGCTCATAGCTAGCTTTGAGCCGATCTGTAACATGGAAGTGCGGTTTGGGTAACGTTCCTATAATGCTTTTCATACGGGACTGAGGAGTATTTTATGTTGCTTTCTACATTTGGTATATTTCATGTTTAATGCATATTGTTATTTGCATATCATAATTTGCTTCATCCGACTCAGTTTTTCCTTGTTTCAGCCCTTGAATGTGGTGACCTGGTCTCCCTGTGACAGTTCATTGTTGCTGGAAGTATCGATGGCCGATTGTGGCCTGGAATGTGTTAAGCAAAGTCTGCTTGGAAAGGTAAACTTGCTCAATGTACTGATAAACTATCCTATAATAAAGGCTAAAACATAGAATAAA